>JARHVA010000584.1:4037500-4207500 GCA_037957365.1 Torreya grandis
TAAGGTTAGTTTATGAGAGTCAATGTATATGTGATCTATGAAGGAAGAAAATGAGGTGGTGATCATCCAAGAAGCATGATGTTCCATAATGCATAGTGGATTAGAATTAAAGCTAGTGAAATAGCATTTTTTCATTCACAAGTTTTTTGAGGAGTTTAAGGTAATTTTGGATATATTAAGGTTTATTTTGTATTGCTATATTGCTTTTTGCAATGTTTAAGTGTAACCCCTTAAGGACAAATCAAGTGTGAAGGTAAAATTCAATTTATAAAGGTCAAAATGGCCTTATTAAGTCATTTTAAATTTGTAAAAGAGCATCTTATATCTTTCTATCCTATACATTTGGCCAAGAAGTGTTAAATCCTTCCTTTCCAATGTATAACCCACTTTTGAAACCTCCTTATTCATTTTTTTAAATCCAAATATAGAATAATGGGAGGAAAAGAGATAAGAGATTTTATTATACATTACCATAATCACTTTATATTCAATAAAATCTCCATTTTATGCTTGGTACGTAGCTACAATAGGTTATTATTTCTAATGGACATGTTTCATGGCAAGAAAAGACAAGTTTTTTAGGAAGATTGTATGTTTTCACATTGGCTTAGATATCTTCAACCAAGAAAACATTAGGAAAATGTGATATAGACTCAATAAAACTTTATCTAGCCTCGTCAATATCAAAACCATGTTAAAAAAGTGCATACATGTATAAACAAGACACAAAAACACTTGATATTTCCATCAAGTCACTTGTAAGCCAAAGAGAGTCATTTTCATGAAGGAGGAGAGGAACAAAACCAAGTGATCTTAGGGTATGTTGACCATCACTATTCCCTTAAAATACATGAAAAAACTTAGATTTTAGGGGTGTGTGCTTTATGAATCATTGTTAGAAAGTTTGTAACCCCTAAAACCCTATTAAAACCCAACTCCTTAGTTTTTTCCTCTTAAAAGTGTGTTTGAAGTTGATGAATGTTATAAAATGGTTTATAATAATCATATAGAGTGTTAAATACTAATACAAATCAAAATTAAAAACATGCAACCTTTGAATTAGACTCACACCACAAGAAACCTCAGGTTTTGAAGTCTTTTGACATGACGATCAAGTTTATGGTATTGTGAGATGTTTACATGCATGAAGGTGATTTAAGTGAGTTTTTCACATTGAAATAAAAATTTTAAAACCTAATTATACATATTCAAGGTACTAGTAAGGTAAAAATGATAAGAAGACAACCTAAACATGCATACTAGTGGACTGTGTTCAAGACTGCCCATAGGTAGCCACCAAGAAAGGCCTATAAAGAGAAAATCAATTGTGTTTGATTGGATTTTTTAATATAAATTGGATAAACATAGACATAAACATGCATATTTTTATTTTTTAAACATAGAGAAACACTTGGATAAGTGATTCAAGTCATTTGGAGAAGGCATATTAGGCCTACAAAGACCTAAAAGAATAACACTATCATTAAAGTTCAATCCTTAATAAACCAATAAGGGATTGATTTATTATTAGTGTATACACCCTAAAGTGGTCAAGAAACCACACATAACATGTCTTTTTATAGGAGAATCTGATTAGAGAATATGAGCCTTGTTCATATTAGCCATGTCTTTATTTTACTTATCTTGGTCTTGTTTCTTACTTTTATCACCTTTCTTTTATCTCAGTTAACTAACCTATACCCCTAGAGACCCCCAAACTTGGCCTGTGTCAGTCCCAGCCTAATTTTTTGAGTCCCAGATAATAGAATTTCATAGGACTACAATGCTCAACACCCCTATCCTACTCTATGTTGTTTTCCAATGGTCATTTTTCTTACTTAATGAGTCATAAACCCTTCTTATCCCCTCCCTTATGTTTTTATTATCTTTTTTATGTTATCTAATGCAAATAAAAATCCAAAATTAAAAATAAAGAGTCTCCTATATAAAGGACTTAACAAGGAATTTTATATATATCACTTACTACTTTAGCATAATAAATAATTAAAATTAGTAAATAGTACAGCTCAGCATTCTACATCACACATAGATTTGCATGCTTGATCAAAGAAATGCCTAGGCAAAAGTTCATTCTAGAATCTATTATGCATGTTCCCTAATGGATAAATACATTTTATATGAGACCCTAGCTTGAAGGTTAATGTAGGAAAAGATAAGATAGTAAGGGTTCTATATCATGCGATCATACTTCCCCTAACCTAGTTTTTACCCTTTCACTTTTGATGTGTTTGTTGTTTCATGTGTGTAGGTAGACCTAGGGTTTTGACTATTAAAACAACTCTATAGAAAAATACATCGACATTTAACACCCAATATTTCATAGGCAAGCTTACATAGGAATAATACAAAGAACCTAAAAAATTTAGGTCTTTGTGATTAGTTTGGATAATAGAAATAGGAGTGGACAAGAACACTAGACCCCAAAGTGTCATGTTTGTGGTGCTCTTATAATTTTTCCAAATAAAAGATAGATATAGATTTATGACACTATCCCAATCTTGCACAATATTTTTTAGCCTCTGAATCATCCATTTTAACCTATTTTTCTAGTTGATGAATTACAACATTAAGTACATCTTCTTACCTTGGAAAATAAGGCTTCTAGGTCTTAGATGGATACCAATGAATTACATGGTAACCCTTTTCTGAACATATTTGTAAAAGCTTCATTACCTAAGCATTTTAAAATACCATCATTATCTCAATTTTATGGAACTAGAGATCCATTTGTATACCTTAAAGCTTTTCAAAAGGCTTTGCCATATCATATGAGTCCTTTGATCCTACTTAAATTTTTCCAACAGACATTAGTGGGTAATGCATAGAATTGGTTATTTCACCTACTCCTTGTTGGTTCCTTGCATACATATGATGACTTAGAGGAGGTATTTCTCAAATATTACATAGAAAACATAGGCCCTCATGTTACATATGATAAACTTGCCACATTGCATCATAATACTTTAGATTTAGTTAGTGATTATATCTTACGATTCAAAACACACATGTTAAGATTGATTTATAAACTAGTAGATTTGGAGATTTAGCATATATTTATTAATGGGCTTATCTAATCCCTCCTAGAGCATATATTATATTAGACAAAGTCCTATTTTAGGAACTTATTTTATATAGTTTTAGCCTTGGAGAAGAAATTAGGATTGATTGAGTCAGATTCAATTAATCAAATTAATTTGGATTTCATAGCATTACCTCCATATATATCTCTTAGCATTCAACATCTACCATGTCTAAAATAAGATAGGAAACCACGGCTAGAAAAGTAACTCATTAAGAACAAAGAGCCAGTTTCTAGAGCACCACCTATAGTATGCACTACAGAGAATAGCAATAGGGAACCACTACAGTTTGATTCAAAGTGGGATAGACCATATGTAATATTAGTATCACTACTAGATAGGAGGTTAATCACATTTAATTTTACTCATCATCGAGATCCACATCTCTTACATAAGTAGCCACATTGGCCCTTCTGATCATCATATCTATGGACATAGAGATAATGGTTATTATGGACTCAGGGATTGCATTAATAGATGTGTTGACAATGGAATTATAGAATTCATATTGGGGGCACCAAAATTTCCTCCATCATGGAACCATAGACATCATTCCTCCATGATTGAGTCATCATAAGACACTCCTTCATAGGAATCATTGGTTACTCATCATAAGAGTAATGAAGTTTCTAGGATAAAGCCTCATAGGAGATCTCCTATTATACCTACTCAGAGGGTTTAAAGACCAGTACAATGAGAGAAACCTACATATAGCAGTATAGTCTGAGGAGTACATAGTGTAGTTCTATATACATATCTAGCACAATCATAAACACTGCAATAGATTTTTCAAGGTCTTATCTCATGTAGAAACCCATTATGATTAAGATTAGATAAACCCACATTCCATAATATTGATATAAATAGATATTCACTATAGCCAAGTTTTTAGGGACCTATTTCACATAACAAACTTGTTATGATTGAGATTAGATGAGCCCCCATCATAGGTTATAGTTCCATCTCAATCTATTTCTCAATCATATGCATCACAATAGAGGATATAGGGTGTTATTTCATGTAGCAATCCACTATAATTGTGGATAAATGATCCTTGTTCACAACACACAATTTTATTTGCACATCCATTAAGATTGTATCTTATAGTCTCCATGTATAGCTATAGTTAGTGTACCATAGATAGTATCAAATATATGGCATGTTCCTACATAGCATGAGAAATTGGGCACTTGTTTAATTGGCCATCAAGGTTTAGATAGTGATACAACAACCATGGGGATGATATGCACAGAGTGATATCTTACATCCCCTTATAATAACAACTAATATTCTTAGTTCCAAATAACTATACCTAGCCAATTAAATTATCCAAATCCCAACCTTACCAATATCTTATTTTACCAATCTTAAACCAACTCACTTTATCAAGTCAATTTACCAATTATAAAACAAATAAAGTTTTGTACTTACATATGATTCAAAATCAGAACTAGCATCACACTTGAACAATCAAATCACATCCCAAATAACATTTTACCAAACATATATAACCTCAAAATCACTACCAAATAAAATATTTCTAATCAACCATTTACAACAAATATACTAATATATTCCCAAAAAAATCGTAACACAATACACCCGAGTAAAAATCAAATAGTATCCATATATATATATATATATATATATATATATATATATATATATATAATGAGTTTTCAAAACATATACATCATATCAAGTATAATCAATCATGAATGGGAATCATGCCCTCACTCTTAGTCTCAATCTCTCCACCAGTACTAGTCCCATAATCCACCCTAGCACTCGATGGCCCCACATCTCTTTGAGTTACCACATGCCTCTTGTGATGACTCTCTCAATCTAGTAGCCAACTATGCTCCTCATGTAAGTCCGCATATCACCCCGAAAGATATGTATACTCATCCATGATCCTCATGATAATAGAACCAAAATTGGGAGGAGGCATCCTATGCCCATCTAGCTAAGCTTTCATCTCATCTCTCTCTCTTGCTACCCTAACATATGCAGCTATCATTATAATATCCCTATAAAATAGATGGGCATGAATACTAGCCATGACTTTCATTCTCTCTATCAATCCCTCCTACACCACATTATTAGGTACATGCCATGTGAGATCTTGAAGCGTCAACTCAATTATGGTCTCCTAGTAATCATCATCTCCACTTCTTACCCTAGCCTATGCTTCATCTTGAGCACCTCCCACTTCACCTGAACACAAAGTATGACACTATGTTAGCTATATAATTAGAATTCAAAATAAAACACAAGTTTATACAAAGTCTAAATGTAATCACTACTTACCTCCCATCATCTAGATTAACTCAGGATCCTCATACTCAAGAACATCCCCTACCTTAATAGGATACAATGGAGCCCATCAATACCTAGACCACCACGTGGTATATGCATCTATACACCCAATTTCATCCACATCCAAAATATCTATGGCCATATACCTCACATTCAAAGTCAATAGTGCAAGCTCAACCTTAGTAGGTCTCACATTAGTTCCTACCCTCATGGATGCTCATGCACTCCTCACCCACACCAATGCTACTAGGGGCACATCCTATTGTACCCCAAACTACCTAGTCATGTGCTCATATTAAGATTGCTCATATACTCCTACCCAGTGATCATGTATCCAATAGCTGATGCTCATATATTTCAACTGCATTCCATCCTCTACCCACCTAGAAAACACGTTATATAGACTCCATATGATGTCACCATCTATGAATCTATCTAACACACCTATAATGATCTATCCCAAGGGATTGGATAGTCAATGTACTCATCCATCACTTTCTAAATGGATGTGGAAGTGTCCACTTTTTTTTAGTAATCTAATCAGTTGCATGACTGATATGTTATCATAAGCCCAATAATGCAATAAAGTCATTACACTCACCCTACCACTAAATGACTCACATGTAAACCTATAAAGATATCTATATAGGTGGGAAAACATAGTCTTAATCCATGAGAATATAGTGCCATATACCTCCACACTACACACAATATTATGCATCCTATATGTAATAGATACTCCACTCCCATCCATAGCAACAAAATATGCCAACAAAATAGCTAACCACTTATACAAGTGTGGAACACTAGAATACACAATAACTAATAATAACACATCACTATCAATACCTCTTTGATGTATACCTAAGGGCACACCAAAAAAGTACAAATATGTATGATCAATGGCATCAACATCCATTTCATCCTATATTATCACTCATTGCCCATTAACTGATAAATTTAATATGTAATACACATCCTCTAAAGTCAAATTCATCTCCCTTATAGAAAGCTAAAAGGTACATGTATTTACATTTCATCTCTCACATAAGGTAGCTATCAGATATCAATCCCACTACATTATACCTAAGTCACACAAATGACCCAACCCTACCCTATCTATGACAACCCTCTCATCAATAGATAATGTTAATAGCCTCATTGTATCCATCACCTAGCCCTTGTAGAACTCTCTCATCCATACCTCACCCTATAAAAAACTAGAAACATCACATATATCAATCAATAATGCCAAACCAAAAGCTAAAATAGAACAATAATCAACAAAAAAGCAACATCATTGAAAAATTACCCCTCCAAGACAATAGTGCTAAATATGTGACAACAACATTAGAAAAGAGTGATGCAACCTAGACAAGAGCATTGAAGCTTAGACATGAGTGTTAAAACAAGGTTAGGAATGCTAAAAATAGAATTTTTTTTCTTAAAATCCTTTTAAGAGATCAAAAATACCAAAGTAGTCCAAAAATTTGACAAGAATCAAGCATTTGAGCTACTTACCAGGATCACATCACCACTAACCTAAATCTAGGCTACCAACTTCTTGAAATGGGTCATAGCAGGTGCTCATCTCCTTGACATTTTTCTCACTCTATAGCTCAAAATATCAACCTTTTCAATGCACAAATAAATCACAAATCAATCTAATTTCCTATACTAACTAAATTTTTTAATCAAAACAAAATACGATTTTGTTCATAACTCTATTTTAAACTATTTTCTTCCATGGAATCATGACAATGATACCTTCGACATCACTCAAGTTTCACTCTCTTACAACCTCATCTACATACTATGACACAAGAATTTATATATTTATCTTATATCTAGACACACACCTTGGTCCTAACCAATCCAAACATGTTCCACTTTCAAAAACTCAATCTAATCAATCAAGAAACCTCTCAATCCTTTCACAACATACCAAACTTGTTTATATTATTATGCCACTAGTAATCAATTTGGCTTGACCTCTTCTATCACAAATTTTGTCCCTCTCCCCAAAAGGGGGGCATCATTCCTAATATTCCTATTTATAAACTTACCCAACATGCCCATCCACTCTCATAGGTGGATACATCATGGTTATTACACATCCAACATTTAGATTATCAGATTTAACTTAGATTGGTTGAGATATACAGTGATTCAAATTATATGGGTCACTCAAAATTACTCAAGACATTCAGAGGGATATACCTTTAGTTTACAAATACACAGACTATTTAGATATAATGGTTTAGATTATATATATTCATAGTGATTTTGGTATAGATACAAACTTAGATACAAGACTTGGGGGCATGTACATACTACACGTCTCACATATACAGATTCATATAGCATGACATAGTTATAGAATTAGATATAATATTATAGGCATAATGTAGAGCATAGTGTTTTGATCTCTAGTTTTTCACATGAGGCATACAAAGGTATGTCATATCACATGTGGTTATATAGATTACTAGATTATATAGATGCATCACTTATATACCAAATTTGGGGGCATGACACAAATGTTCATGTTTTTCATCATTCAAGATTATAGAGATGGAATAGAAAGACATGTCATTCTCTTCTTACACATTGACCAGAGTTTTAGATTATAACTAGATTTACCTAGGTTATCACTAAGATGGATTACATGACCATCTATAATGATTGGTCCATTATATTACTAAAACCCAAACTACACAAGGTTATTTAGGATAGAGGACAAACATTGGTTTTGGGCCTCTAAGAATTTCTTAGTTCTAGTTCAGATATTCAAAGTGGGGGCATGATAGATTTTTCTCTTCATAATATACACATTTTATACACATTCTAGATTACATTAGTTTATGTGGGACAAAGGACAAACATTGGTTTGAGCCTTCAAGCATTCCTCATCTTCAATTAGATTTAGCATAGAGGGTGAGCATTGTCCTCCTCCATGATACATAGATTTTGTATTTAGATTCAGTGTAGGGGTATCCACTCCATGGATTCCTTCTCTCTCTAGGAATTATTTGACTCTCCATCCACTTCCTTAGATAGGAAGTGAGTTGGAACCTTGTATCACATTTATCTACATGCAAGTAGGTTCAGTTACACATGTTTTTTTCTTTATGTTACTCCTGTATTTCATTTCATTACATCACTAGAATAAAAGGGGGGAGAAGGCATAAACCCTAAATTGGTCAATTAACCACATAAATCACATCTTTTCATAGTCTTTTTCACAAGAGACTCTGATTGGAGAATATGAGCCTTGTTCGTATTATCCATGACTTTAATTTATTAATTTTGGTCTTGTTTCTTGATTTTATCACCTTTTTATTATCTCAATTAATTGATGTATACCCCCAAAGACCCCCTGACTTGGTCTATGTCAGTTTTAGCCTATTTTTTTGAGTCCTAGACAATATAATTCTATAGGACTACAACACCTAATACTCCTATCCTAATTGGAGATATTGTCTAATGGTTGTTTTTTCTTGATTAATGGGTCTTAAACCCTTCTTAGCCCCTCCCTTAAGTTTTTATTTTCTTTTTGATGTTGTCTAATGTGAATAAAGCTCCAAAATTTAAAATAAATATTTTCCTATATAAAAGACTTCACAAGGCATTTTATATCTAGCACTTACTACTTTGGCATAGTAAATAATTAAAATCAATCACTAGTATAGCTCATAATTTTGCATCACACATAGGTTTGCATGCTTGATCAAGGAGGGGCCTAGGAAAAAGTTCATTCTTACATCTACCATGCATGTTGATTATACATGTTCCCTTAAGGGAAAATTGCATTTGATCTAAGACCCTAATTTGAGGTTAATATAGGCAATGATTAGGACATTAGGGGTTCTAGATCATGTGATCATACTTCACCTAATCCAATTTTCCCCCTCTTTATTTTGATGTGTTTGATGTTTCATGTGTGTAGGTAGACATAGGGTTTTAAATATTAAAACAACTCTATAATGAACTCTATCAACATTCAACACCCAATATTTCATAGGTAGGCTCACACAAGAATAACATAAATAACCCAAAAAATTTAGGTCTTTATGACTAGTTTAGACAATAACATCGGGAGTGGACAATAGTGTCAAACCGCAAAGTGTCCTATTTTTGGCACTTCTTTCCTTTCACCAAATGAAAGCCAAATCTAGATTCATGACACTATCCTAGTCCTACATAATAGTTTTTATCCTCTGAATCATTCATTTCATCTTTTTTTGTAGATAAGTTACTTCTTTTCCCTATGAAATTGATTTGATAGAATTGATATAAATCTATATTTGATTAGATTTTACCCCTTAATCTAGACCCTTTATTGTTTAGGAACTAAACCCTAGTTTCCAAAAAATAATGAAATAGTTAGTGTAATTAATCTATAAAAAACTTAATAAAACATAAAAAAAGTGGGAAAACACTTTATAATCATCCCTAATAATAAATTATAGGTGATAGGCGTAAGGCCATTGATATAGTATGCTTGAACAAGGTTTCAAGTATGAAAAGAGAAGTAATAGACTTGAAACCAAGGGTGAGGGTTATAATAAATTATTTATATATTAATCTTGATTATAAAACCTTAACCAAGTCCTTAAATATCCTTTAAAGTCATTTATGATCAAAGATGTCAAGAAAATAAGGTGTTCATGCATGTACAAGTGGACTGTGTAAGTCTGCATATTTGGAATGAAAGATTCTTGGTAAACCTTATATATTATTAAATTTAAAAGGTAAAAAAACAAGTTAAATTTTCTCCATAGTTTTTAAAACACCATTTTAATTCATAAAATCTAAGGAAGTTACTTCAATATCAAGTATGAATTTGTTTAGAGCCTATAATGAATAACTATAGGACTGCACACAAAAATATGGAAACATTATGCATTTTTATATCAAAATTGAAGTCTAAGGGTCCATTATGGGTATTATGGATCATGGATAATTTTATTGTTACTAATTTATCTTATCAAGGTCAAATTACTACCCCTATCATATGAAACTTTCCAAAATCTAGTCCTTACCCCTTTGCAAATGGTCAAACTAGTGAATTATGGTCTTAAAATGAAAATTTTGTTCAAAAAATGTCAAAAACAAGGTAAAAAAGTGTCAAAATGGTGTTAAAAGTCATTAAATTATGCCAAATATCTTTATTCATGTTCAAAATGGTGAAAATAGACTAAGTCCTAAGTTTCAAGTCATAAAAGGGTCATTTGATATGTCATAATAGCCAAAAAGGCCCCAAAATAGTTTCCACATGCCAAATTTGCTAATTAAAAGGTCAAAATATGTAAATTTTTATTATATATATGGAATTATTCTCAAATATTCTTTACCAAGTAGTGGGAAGTGAAGTTTATCTTTTAAAAGGCTAATAAAAGATTTTTTCATCCATTTTGCAAGAGGACTATGGAATTCATATGGTTTCCATAAAATAAAAGCTAGGGGAGATAATATACAGGGAATATCTAGGCTTCAAAAATATTTTCATGGAAACTCATGGGAATATAGGCCCTAAACCAACTTCCTTTTAGTTTCTTGATTGTTAGCACATAGAGACCTACTTGTAGGTTTTTTGATGGTATGGTCTACTAGAGGAGGGTAAAGATATAAAATTTGGTGTGATGAAATTAGAATTAGAGGGATTTATTATTTTCTAAGTGGTTTCTCAATTATATTCTCCATGCTCATGAACCATTCAGGTGAAGATAGGTCAAATTCTATTGCCTTGCAACTAAGAAGGCAACTGATTTTCTTCAATTTCTCCTCACTTGGGAAGAGTTACAGAGAAATTCAAATTGTTTCAAAAATTTTAGGAATTTATCAATATATACATGGAATTATAATGGTTTTATTTATCCATTTAGGGTCAAAAAGAGGCCACAAAGTTAGCTAGTTAATTTGTAGTGTTTGCAAGCTTGCAAGGAAGAGTTGTACGGTTCAAGAAGAAGACAATATCAAATTGTGAATAATTTGTTTTTTTAGGGTCTATATCATGTTTATCATGATTTATAATCAAAATTATTCAAGTTTCATGGCCAATAGACCCATCTCCATGCTCTCAAAGTGCTCAAATGGGCTAGTTTAGCATTCTTTAAGGAGTTTTTGTGTATTTTAAGGTTTTTGAGGAAAACTATGATTCAATTTGTGCCTATTACCCTCATACAATGGATTTAAAATTTATATGGAATGATGATGATGAGTCCTTGTATACATTTAATTCCTTACCATGGTCTTGGCATGATCTTTTACCTCCTTTCCCAACACCATCCCATCCATTTCCATTTCACTACCATTCTCAATCATGCCACTATGTTTTCACCTTCATTTCACCTTCCTTCATGTTTTATTCATCATATTTTCCCTCTTATTACCCTCAATCCACACCTCCCCTCCATTTTTCTACCATCAAGGAATGCCAAAGGTTGATAAAGGGTGCTTCATGATCTAAAGGAGGATATAACCAATCAAGGTCACATCATTTCATGGAAATGATCATCTACAACAATGTAACGTAGTCCAGGTATGATCATGATAGTGTTGAGATAGGTCATTTTGAAGTATTCCTTCATCAAGGTCCATAATAATAAGTGGCATGATCATCAAGAAGAATAAGGACTAGGTTTATCTTTGAACCTTTCCTTAAGGTCATGAACAAGCTTTTGTCTGTACAAATATGACCTATACAGTCATATACAGTTAAGAGAAGGTTCAAAAATTATGAGATTTCTCCTATGGAGCTTCATAAGAGCATGGATTGAATGACATAAGTCATATTTTGTTTTGGTTACATCTTTATGTTGTCATCATAGTAGAAAACCAACCTTTATACTTATCAAGAAGCTATCCTCCCCAATAGTCTTGTGTCATTCCAAAGAGGGTGTACTTGGTAACATGAAGAGTTTTCTTAAGACTCAAAGGGTTTTATTGGTTATCAAAAGGAATAAATAGTATTTAAGTCATCTATATCATTAAGGGTAAAGTATAGTATTCAAGAAGGGTTTAAGAGAGAATTCCTAGAAACCCAAAGTCAATGTAAACTAACCTATAGTGTCAATAGATGCCCAACAAGCTACCCTTTGGATCACTATCTATAGTGAGGGTTGGGTCATTATGGACCCTTTAAGGATATGAAAATCTAAGAATAATAGTTTTCTTGAATTAATTGACGAATTATAGCCTTAAGGGAGGGCTAAGAAATAAGGAATATGTGGTTAAGAGATGCAAAATGTAACCTACAACCACCTCATACTAAAACCTATAGACAAGTAGGGTTTTGAATAGAGAGACCTAATAAATGGGGATGAAGACCTAAAAAGTTGATAGATAAGGATCATGAAGAATGCCATAAAGGGAGGGTTAGGAGATCTACTATTTCAAGACTCAAACATTTCCATACACAGGCTCACCTTCAATTTTTTGTCTGTATAGAGCAATTTTCCTTTTAGCACAGTCAAAGATGTTTGGTATTTGATGGATGTCTTAGGGTTTTGAACTCTCAAGAGGGTGTTAGATTAGAGGGTGTTATATTTAAAGATGGATTGAAGTTATCTTGCATGTGAATTATTGATAAGGCTGATGAGCCACCTATAAAATAATCTATAGTCAGCCCAAGATGAGCATCTATAGCCAAAGTAGATAAGTGTATCTGGGAGTAATCTTGCAGAGGTTTTAAACCACAAGAATAAGTTCATTGATATTTTTTAAGTAATCAAAATAGCATGAAGATGTAAAACTAACATTGTATGCCTTATATCTTTAATAAGAAGCTGAAAAACATAGCTACATCCAACCTATACTAGGATACCTATAATTAGGCATCAAGTATAGTCAAAGGTGACCTATAACAGGTTCATGAAGTCATGGAAATCTATCAAAAGTGTCAATATCAATATGATAGTGAAGATATATTAATTTTGGTCTATTCATAATGATAGCTTCATCAAGAAATCATGAGGAGTTTTCAAGAAACAAAATCATGTTTTGAACCCTCCTTGAGGCAAGACTCAAACATTTTTGTACACAGGCCATGTATACACAATCATGATTTGAGGGATCATTGTGATTGTTTTCAAAAAGTGTTTGAAAGGATTTTGGAAATTTTTGATTATGTTTGATCATAAATCAATTTGACCAAAAGGGGTTTAAAGGGAAGATAGAAATAAGATACACAAAATATATCATATAGCCATACAATATACACCTAAAGGCTTCTAGAGGAAACCATATCCATGGGTTTGTTTGAGAATTTGGTATCTTTGATGGGAACTAAAAAACTATCTTTAAGGGGTTGATAGGTTTATAGAGTGTGTCAAGTTGGAGAGAGGGATATGTATAAATCATGTATAAGCTTTATAGGTGGAATGTACACTTACAACCATCAGGCCTATAACCATATGGTCAAGCATAGTCAGGCAAGAGGAGAGACAAAAATTTTAATGATAAAATGCTCAAAGGGATGTCCAATGAGAAATCTTATGATTATTAAGAAATAATAAGGAAATTTCAAACACATGCTATATTATACCCTCTTAGGGAGTGCATCTATAGCTATGAAAGCATGGTACTGAGTTCAAATTGACAATTTTGATGGATTTCATGATGTACTTTTATTTTCTATGTTCAAAAGTATATGAAAAAATAGGGTTTTGAGCCCATATAGCCTTAAGTACTACATGCATGTCCACAAATTAGATAAGGTTGATATACAATGGCTTTTCAATGAGCCCAATGATGATATTTAATATACTAGGCAAGATGAAACTAGAACATGGAGAAGGACACTCCAAGTATTTCTAAACATTCATTCACCTTAACGCATGCACCCATAGAAATTATACATAACTATGTAAGAGAGAGGATTGAATACCTTGATTTGAGGAGTCAAAAAGAGTGAGAAAAACAATCAAGAGGGTTTACATATGCAGTCATATGCTTGCAAAGTAAGAGATAAAAAAGTTTCAAGTAAGGGGATGACCTATGAGGTGATTAGGCATATAAATTGACCATGTAAATATTAGGAATATTTATAATAAGATCCAAAGTACTGTTTGACCATGTCACAGGTGTGAAGGTATAGTCATTATACAAAATATGCTAGTTTCAAAGCCTAAATGCTTGTTGAGAGGTCTTAGTGTGCTTGAAAAAGTATATTTTAAAACTATTGAGAAGAATTTTAAGATAAATTAAGGTTTTTTTTAACTTAAAACCTCTAAAATCCATGAAATTCACCTTCAAAACACTAAAACTCAGTCAAATTTGTAGATAATCCATGCACATAAGTCATAATTAAGAGAAAATTGAAGATTCTAAGAGCTACATGTCGAATCAAAACCTAAAATTTTGTAAAAAAGGTATTAATTAGTTGGATAATCATATTAAAAAGTTTCATGGCCATTGGAAAAGTGGAAATATTTTCTATTTTGTCTCAGATCTCAGCCTATTCATTTGAGGTCACTGTTGGATCATGCTTCATTTTGGAGTGCTACAGAAGCTTATAAGCCTAATTAAAGGATTGATAAGCATGGTATGATGTTTTTAGATAATAATAATACCAAAATATAATATAAAAATTCCATATTTTATGTAAACCATGCTCATACAGGCTTACCCAAACAAATAGGCAAATAGGCCAAAAAGGCATTTTTGGACTTTTCAAGAAAAAATGACTTTTAGAGTGTTTTTATAGCCTAGTACAGGTCCTTTACTTATTTTTTCAAGATTTTTTAATCTTTTAAGGAATTATTTTCATCATAGTGAAGTTTTTCACTTTTTGTAGTTCTAGGCACCCTTCCAAGCCTCTTGTTCAGATGCTCATTTTGTTCACCACATGTGGAGTTTGGCCTAATGATATTATTATGTTTTAAGGACAAATATTTAATTATAATTCATGAAAACTTTAGATAATTTTAAGGGTTGTGATTTATGAACAATAACTAAGAGCATAGGCAGCCCAGAATGTAGTCAATTCCCCAAAGGTAAATTTCATTTACATGGTAGCATTTCATATCTTTTGCATGGGTGCCAAATATTTTTGAAGATTTAATAGGGGTAAAGTTAATACACATAAATGTTAATGGTTTGGGATTTTTAGGTATGTACTTCATGAATCATCAGTTTGAAGATTTAGCTTTAGAACCCTCCTAAACCCTAAAAAACTAGTTTTGAGAAAAGTGGATTGTATTTCCATCAAACCACCATGGATAAAACTATAAAATTTTAAAAATTAAATTAAACTTATATAGGATCCCATAAATGTAATTTTTATGTATGGGGATGTACGGATGAGGGTATAAATCATGTTTTTTGTGGAAAAAACATGTAAAATGAAGTACAAGGAAATTCAATGAAATATAATAAATGGATATTGAATATTATGACTTGTTATTAATCTTAAAATATTTAGTTTATCATAAATAATCCTATATTTTTTCTATTATCTCAATAAAAATGTCCAGTATGCTAGAAAATTGAGCAAAATTGGCCTAGTCAACTCTATTAACTAAATGATGAAGGTTTTCACATCAAAATCACCTATTTGATGATGACTAAAGTTGTTATAGGTATAATTATTGGTTTTTTCATGTTTCATGGATTGTTATTTTTAGGTTTCATGGTGTCCTAGTTCACAATTTGGCTAATAGGCCTATTTGGTTTAGTTGGCCTAATTGTTCAAAAGTCAAGTTGGAGTTTGGCATTGGGATTGGTCATCAAAGAGTTATATTTGGATTTAAAATGCCAATTTTATGATGTTCCATGGATATTTAATTTACATTTAAATCTTCAAGGTCCATTTTCATGCAAAGGAGGGCTATTTTGGGATTGACTAGTCTTACTTTAGTTGACTAATTGTCAAGTGCCACATCTATTCTTGATGATCTTGTTTATTAAAATATTTCAAGCACTTTAAACTCTTCAAGTTTGATTTATCCACCCAAGTATTGATGTATCATCATTCATGTAAGATGGAGTTAGGTTGGGTTGACTTGTCAAATCTTGTTATTCATCTTCCTTGATATCCATGCAAAGGGGAAGTTCTCTTGTTCCAACTCAGCATCCAAGCACTTTAAGTGGACTTCCTTTTGGATTTTGGTGTAACATCATGCATGAGATATAATTTTAATTCTCAAAATGACCCACTACATTTTATCCTATGCCAAAGTTTAAAAATCATGAAAATTTTGTGGAGTTAAAGCATTTTATGAATTGTTTAATCATTATAAAAGGAGTTAGTCTTGAGTTAGTCAACCAAGACTAACCCTTCTCCCTTTTCAACTCCACTTAGGGCTTGGATTAGTTTTAAAATATATATATTGGATTTTAAATACATTTTTGGGATTATTCTTGGATTTGAAGTATAAATTATAATCTAAACCATACATCAATAAAGGAGATTTTTATTTTGCATATGAGTTTTGACAGATAATAGAATGTAATTGATTGTGTATCAAAATATAAGTGAGATTATATCTCCTTTTGGCAGGTCCATTCCTCACCTATTACTCTCTATCTTACCTACTATAGGTCATTTTAAGAGGTAAAAAATGAATTTTTGTAATCCAAAGTTCTATTAATCCTTCATCTAAAATATTTATGCTTAAGGGAAATATAGGACTTTTATTGATTCACATGTGTGTGAAGCACGGGATATACTGAGGGGGGGGGGGTGAATCAGTATATTATATATCTTATAAAACTTTCCCTTTATCAAATTCCACTCAATCAAACATTCAAGATATGTAATAAAACTCAAACAATAAACATCACACAAGATAGAGAGAAACACCAAATATAAAGTGGAAAACCAATGTGGGGAAAACCACAGAGAATCAATCTCAAATATATTCATGAGAACAACCCCATAAGAGCACCATACCCCTTTGCCAAGTATAAACCTTAGCTACAATTCATGGGCACCAACCCATAGGAGCTTCAAACCCCTTTTCTGAGCACCAACCCAACACCTATTCATGAGCACCAACCCACAGGAGCACCAACCCCTTTGCCGAACACCAACCCAACAATAATTCATGATCACCAACCCATAAGAGCACCAACCCATTTGCTAAGAACCAACCCATAGGAGCACCAACCCCTTTGCCAAGCACCAACTCAACAACAATTCGTGAGCACCAACCCCTTTGTGTATACCACACGTCTATCTCTCAATGTTGTTATCTCAAAAAATGATAGATCAATACAACATCTCCTTCCTCTCTCTCACCTTTTCTCTTCTAAGCTAGATATAACAAATACAAATCATATTCATCTCTCAAAATTACTTTTCTAAGCTAGATATTACAATATCAAATCAACCTCTCACACTCATATTACAAATGGCTACTCAAGCCTTTATTTATAGCTTTCCAAATGACCTTTTGCCTTCCCCCTTTGTGACCCTTCAATCTTCATGGAAAATGGTCCCAATCTTGGATGACCCTTCATATTCAAGCCTTTGAAAAGTCATGTGGTGACCCTTCATGACCAAAAACATCCTTCCCACTTTTGTTCTTATCTTTGGTGACTTTTCATATTCCTTAAAGTGTCCCTTCATGAGAAATTCACTCTTTAATATTTTGTATTCACTTAGTGACTCTTGGTATTCCCCAAGATGACTCTTCATGGGAAAATGCATCCCATCCTTCTTTTGTCTTTATCCCATGGCTCTTCAACTTCTCCATGGGCCCTTATTTTGTCTCATATGTAACCAAAAATATATTCATTAATATTAAATAAATATTAACTCATATTAGCCAAGATATATTTATTATAAATAACATTAAATGTAATGGGGCCTTTATCACCAATAATACTAGACCTTTGACATCAATGACAATATTTCCAACAATCTCCCCCTTTGTCATTGATGGCAACCTCAATCCTAAAACTAGCACATCTTTTCACCTACACAACTGTCATCTAAAAACATATAGTAACTCCCCCTTATTGTAATAACCTGTACCTATTCTCTGTACCTATTTTTTGCACCTGTACCTATACTTATTATTCTCCCCCTTTGACATCAATGGCAAAGGGCCTACCTAGAGCTAACACTTAGCTCCCCCTCACTTGATGTTGAACATCAATGGCAGGAAGTAATAGAAATTACTCCCAACTCCTCTCGTTGATCTTTGAATGTATCCTTTGATTGTGCCTTTGAGAAGATATCTAACAGAACATATACATTGTTCCCTATCCTTTGAGCATCTGCAATCAACTCATGAATCTTTTCTTCTAATCTCACAACCTTCAACATGAAACCTTAATGTGTATCCTTGATCACAAATTTGACTAACACTCAACAGATTATGCTTAAGACCTTTTACATACAAAACATTTTTAGTCTTAGTTCTACCATAATCCAAACTCAAAGTACCTTTTTTAGCTATCTAGGCGATGGTTTTATCTCTGAACCTCACTGTACCACCATTAATCTTCTTTAGAGAAATGAACTTACTTTTATCACCTATCATATGCCTTGAACATCTACTATCAATTAACCATGGCTGATATTTACCTCCCACATGCAGAGCTGTCTGCACCATCATAGAATCTTCATGTTGTTTCTTCTGCCATGAACATGTCTAAACCTTCTCCCTGATGAATGGAGCTTTGAAACTTTGATCCTTCTTCTTGATGAATGGAGCTTTGAACCTCTGATCCTTCTTGATTGACATGAACACACTTCTGCAATACTAAGCTATGTGTCCAAAGTTGTTGCACTTGTAGCATACTATGGTCTCTTCATTAAAGCTTGATAGAGGAGCAAAAGAGTTGTGGCTTCTACTTGACTCTACTTGACTTTCCTTCTCCTTATTTCTAAAATTGTTAGCTCTTTTTCTACATTCTACTTTCTTATGACCATATCCATTACAATAAAAATAATAGCCATAAAAATAAGACCTATCTGTATATCTCTGACCTGATTGTCTTTTATAGCTTTGTTCCTTTCAGCCTTCTCTATTTGGAATGTCCTCTGTATTCTTCACTTCTCCCCTTTCTATTTCCTCTTGTGTCAGAGCTTTAACATAGCTCTTTTTCTTTTCAAAATTGATCCCTGTCTTATCTGAATGTGTTTTTTGACTTTCCAATATCTTATTTAGCATGTTAGTGCTATCTTCAAGTTTTGAATCACTGATTACTTTATCACTTACTACTTTCTTAATATCTTCTTTTAAAGAGGCAATTTCAATAACATACCTTTCACAATCTTTTCTCGCTATTTCCAACTGTGCTTTGAGATCTTCTTCATTCTTCTTGGCTTCTTCAAAGTGTGCTTATAGATCTTCAATCATTTCCTTTGACTCTTGTTCATTTTTCTCGATCTGGTGCTTTAACCTTTGATTCTTCTTCTGAACAGCTTCTAGCTCTTCTAGGGCACAATTGAGTTCTCCTTCCATATCTACTTCAGCTTCCTCCTCTTCTTCTTCTTGATCATCATCATGTATGGCCATGAATAGAATCTCTTCTTATAAATTGTTGACTCCACTATCTTCGCTTGAGCTTGAATCTTTATAATACAGGCTCTTCTTCTCAAATCCCTTCTTAGATTTGCCTTTGAAATTCTTCTTGTATGTAGGATTTTATTCTTCATCATATTTAACTTTATCTAGGCATCTAGCTGAAAAATGTCCAATCTTCCCATAATTAAAACATTTAAAAGGTAATTTTCCTTGATATTTACCTGTTCCTCTTTTTGGCCTGCGAATGAAAAGTGCTTCGTTGTCATCTTCATCATCACTAGAACTATCACTTGATTCTTGAATCTTAGCTTTCTCCTTCTTTGATGTCTTCAAAGCCACTTCTCTCTTTGAGGGTTTATCTTGTTCTATCTACATCTCATATGCCGTGAGAATACCATGAAGTTCATCTATCTTTAGCTTGGCTCAATTTGTCATCTCCTCGATTGCCAAAACCTTTGCATCATATCTCATTGGTAGAGATCTCAAAACCTTTTGCACCACCATTGACTCTTTAAATGTTTCTCTAAGACCTTGAATCTGATTTACTAACTGATTAACTCATAAAAGATAACTTGCTATATATTCTTCTTCTTCCATCTTCAAACTTTCAAACTACCTTCTAAAAGTCTACAGCTTAGCTT
This sequence comes from Torreya grandis, assembly GCA_037957365.1. Taxonomy (NCBI): domain Eukaryota; kingdom Viridiplantae; phylum Streptophyta; class Pinopsida; order Cupressales; family Taxaceae; genus Torreya; species Torreya grandis. The sequence goes on from JARHVA010000584.1 coordinate 4,058,045, forward strand.
GCTGAACCTTTCCATCACCTTTGTAAATATTCTCAAGTTTTACCCAAGTTTCATGAGCAAATTTACATTGCATAACTTTAACAAATTTATATTCACATAAACCACATAAAATAACATTTAAAGCTTTAGCATTACATTCACTTTCCTTCTTTTCTATTGGAGTAATTTTAGATGTTTGTGGCTCTTCATATTCCTCCACCACTGATTTCCATATGTTGAATCCAAGGGCCATCAAATAAACCTTCATTCTCATGCTCCAAAAAGCATAATTTGTCCCATCAAACAAAGGTGCCTTATTTGTAGAAAATCTTTCTTGTGACCCAGCCATCGTGCTTTCCCGATCTACCTTCAAGCTGTAAAACTTTTCAAAAAGGAACCTACTCTGATACCAATTGTTAAGCATAGGATATACTAAGAGGGGGGTGAATTAGTATATTATATATCTTATAAAACTCTCCCTTTATCAAGTTCCACTTAATCAAACATTCAAGATATGCAATAAAACTCAAATAATAAACATCACACAAGATAAAGAGAGACACCAGATATAACGTGGAAACCCAATGTGGGAAAAACCATAGAGAATCAATCTCAAATATATTTGTGAGAACAACCCCATAGGAGCACCATACCCCTTTTCCAAGTACAAACCTCAGCTACAATTCATGAGCACAAACCCACAGGAGCTTCAAACCCCTTTGCCGAGCACCAACCCACCACCTATTCATGAGCACCAAACCACAGGAGCACCAACCCCTTTGTCGAGCCCCAAGCTAGCAAAAATTCATGAGCACCAACCCATAGGAGCACCAACTCACTAACAATTTGTGAGCACCAACCCACAAGAGCACCAACCCCTTTGCCAAGCACCAACTCAACAACAATTCGTGAGCACCAACCCATAAGAGCACCAACCCCTTTGTGTATACCACACACCTATCTCTTAATGTTGCTATCTCAACAAATGATATATCAATACAACATCTCCTTCCTCTCTCTCACCTTTGCTCTTCTAAACTAGATATAACAAATACAAATCATATTCATCTCTCACAATTGCTCTTCTAAGCTAGATATTACAATATCAAATCAACCTCTCACACTCCTATTAAAAATGGCTACTCAAGACTTTATTTATATCTTTCCAAATGACCTTTGGCCTTCCCCCTTTGTAACCCTTCAATCCTCATGGAAAATGGCACCAATCTTGGATGACCCTTCATATTCAAGCCTTTGAAAAGTCATTAGGTGACCCTTCATGACCAAAAATGTCCTTCCCACTTTTGTCCTTATCTTTGGTGACTTTTCATATTCCTTAAAGTGTCCCTTCATGAGAAATTCGCCCTTTACTCTTTTTTCTTCACTTGGTGACTCTTGGTATTCCCCAAGATGACTCTTCATGGGAAACTGCATCCCATCCTTCTTTTGTCTTTATCCCATGGCTCTTTGACTTCTCCATGGGCCCTTATTTTATCTCATATGCAACCAAAAATATATTCATTAATATTAAATAAATATTAACTCATATTATCCAAGATATATTTATTACAAACAACATTAAATACAATGGGGCCTTTATCACCAATAATATTAGACCTTTGACATCAATGACAATATTTCCAACAATGTGTGCATTAGTTTCATACACTTCCAAAGGATGTAAAAAAATTTAGGTGCATTACCTAATTAGATAGGTTTTCATTTCAATTTTATCTTCCCCTTTCATCCCAAAAATCATAGTAGATCAGATTTAATTGATAAATCTTAAGGGAACTAGCCCTCTCTAGAGGTTCTTCTCAACACAAAGTCACCCACACTCTGAGAAGTTCCAATTTTTTCAGCTAGAGTGAGGGTGTCATTTTGCACATATTAAAATATTGTTCCATCTAGAGTGATAATATATATTATATTTATTTTATTCCTTGGAAAGAAAATAATACATCAAAATAAGATAATTAGGGTTAAAACCCCTAAACTATCATCATACCCCAATTATGAGCTAAAATAGGTTTCAAGATTTTTAAGCAAGTAAAAATCTTGGAGAAGTGTATATAATACTGATAGAACATATATTATATCTATGAGAATAATTTACAACAAAAAATAAATCATAAAAAGGGATTTTTGCTCAAAATAGTCCTTTAAAATGCACACCTACAACAAGCTAAAAAAACAAACTTTCTCACATGAGAAGTTAGAAGAGTAGATACATGGGTTATAATTAAATTAGGGGATTATTATTAGGTTTTTATAATCCAAATTTGTGTATTTTTCATTTAATTATGTGTTGAGGTATGTTCCTAGTGTTGGTTTTAAGGCATTAATGTTATCATTGATGTTAAAGAAAAGTTAAAAGTTCATGACAAAAGTCAGAGTTGATGTCATGCTTAGTGAAGTGGTGTGTAATTAAGAATTTTTATTTCTCTGTTGAGATAAAATTTGAAGGCAACCTAGTATATTTTCTAAGGTTTGATGACATATCAATATCATGCTAAAGATATAAGAGAAACATCTTGTTTGAGCTCTAAATACTAAGAAGCATATAAGGTAAGCACATCTTTGTGTAAGTTGTAAATATGATAGATCTTATAGAGTGTTTTATAAATGGACTTGTATTTAGTTTTTCTTGGTTAAAATAATGACATCATTAAACTAGCTTATTGTGTCCAAACTCTGAGCACTAGGCATCTTGAGTAGCTTGACCTAGCTCTATGAGAAACTGTATGCCTTATGCACGATGAAACTTTGTACTTTAGGTTAATATAGGAATACGTATTTTAATCTATTATATCATGGGAAAGAGGTAAATAATCCTTTATATGATTTCAAAGGTAAATATTGAAGCTTATCTCCTATATGAAGAGAGCTAGTGAAAGGTTATAGGCTTAATGCCTTAGTGAGATAAACCTGATAGCATGGTGAGTTGAGCCTTTGGAGACCTAAGTGAGAATTTTTTTTAGTATAATATAATGTTATGATGATTTATGACATGTGGATGACATTTTTAATATAGTGTAAGAGGTTTTAGGTTATGTTCATAGTCCAAGTAAGACTAGCAGTATAAGGCCTAGATGCACAAAGCGACCTATAATGACCTATGTAGGGTCAAGATTATTTTTAAGAATGATAAAAATCTTGAAAGATTTTATATAGGTGTAGTGTATTTTTATAATCATGTTAACCAAGTTAGAAGTCAATACCTAAGGAATAAAGTAATAAATTTGATGATAAGGTTGACTGTGTGCACAAAAAAGGGTGTTACAGATCCAATAAGAAGTTTATCATGCTCATTGGCATGCTAAAGCTTTTCATGAGAGATTAATTCCTTCATGGTGGTTTTGGAAGTTCCCTATATTTAATTCATTGGTATTGGTTTTGGTATTAAGGGACAATCCTTTATCAATGATTGGTAATTAATTAAGGTGGTCAAAACCCTCCTAAAACCCTTACAAAGACCTGATAGGAAGGATATAAATGGTTATGGATTATAATGGTTTATTTTACCTATTTTGGTTTTTTAAACATGAAAAGGACTCTTCAAGGTTTCCTCAGGTGGTTTTTGTTTGTCCTAAAAGTGAGTAAAAGCTACTGGAAAAACTTTTTTTTAGGGTTTGTGATGCTACAAGTAGGCTTGACCAAGTAAAAGCATTAAATTGGATGTTTTATGATGTACAAGACATATATTTTTATGATAATAAATGTTTTTAGTAGTTTTCTAACCAAAAATTTGGAAAACTAGTCATGAAAATTAGCTTATTGCTAAATTGGCCTAATGAGCAGAATAATGAAGAAATTAGGTAATAATGAGATTTAGATTAGGATTTGGTTGAAGATTACTAGGTAGGGATATTAAGGCATGGATTATTTATTAAATACCTATCCTTACTATCCTCTTTGTATATAAATGTTGATGATGCCGACAACTATGTAAAAAGTTGTCACTAAATTGGTCTGTCTAACACAGTGGAGTCTGTGTAGAGTGACATAGTGAGATTGGTCTATAATACCAATATTGGTACATTAACATGAAATATATATCTCAATATATGTTATAAATATGATAAAGGTTCACAAAAATCCATTTTAAGATCATAGAAGTGTCCCCACAGGTGTTCTACAAGTTAATTTTCTTGATTGTGTTTTTGGTCCTACAGGTAACTTTTGTGTGTGTGTGAAAAGGATGTTCCTGAGTCAATTTTAAATAATATAAATTGTAAAAAATTATAAAATGTGTTATAAATGAATAATAGGATAATTTTAATTCATTTTTTCTCATTTTAAGTCCATGATCAATCTTGGAGAGTCAAATGATTTTAACTATGTTTTGACAATGTTTAGAGTTTATGAGTAAGTCATCTACATGAGTATTCTTGAGGATATTTGGCCTATGTGGTGGAGATAAAAGAATTTTTATAAGTTTATAAATTAATTTTTATCCTATTAATATAATTTTATGCATGTTTTATGTGTTAAATTTGTGTATTTGGTTTAAAATTTCAAGATAAACTTATAGGCAATGAGAAGGCCTATTAGTAAGGAGACCTAATTGGAAGGTACAAGTAGTGAAATGGGAAAAATGGAGTTTAGGACCCAATATGAACTTATAATGGGTATATTTTAGTCATATATTATTATTTTCATCCATTTTTTAAGACATAAAGTGTTAGCAGAATGGTAACATGTGGATAGGATAGACCTAATTGCATTAGGTCTCCATTAGGCATAATGAAGGATTTGGTCATTATGGAATATGAACAAATTTTTAAATGTTTGTTTCAAATTTAAAATGTGTATGGTAATATATTACAATGGTATTTTATTTATTTAAAGGATCTTTTATGACTAAAATGGGTGAGAACAAGGGTTAAGTACTTAAGAGGGCTTAATAGGCATAAATTGACTAGCTGAGTAGTTGAGTTAATTGAACAAAGAAAATAGTGTTTTTGAGAACATGTTAAGAGATTTAATATCATAAAAAATATAATAAAAACATGAAGTGAGTATCTAACTATTTTTTATAGGTATTATATAAGGTTATTTGACTTGTTTCTGCCCAAGAAAGGGTTATTTGAGCGAGAAGGCTTAAGAGGCTATTTGAGTAAGATTGAAGGGTAAGATTATAAAAACAGGAGATAATCATTAGTTAAATATTATAAATAGGTATTATAATGTGATAAAATATCATAGGTGACTTTTTTTGTGCCAAGTTACCTATGGGGTTGGAGTCTCCTTACAAGATAGAGCTTGTAGAAGACTAATTAAGTTGGTGTTTATCTAGATAGTGTTGGAGCTCCTTGTGAAGTTGGTTCTTCACTAAAAATTAGATATTGACATTATAATACTATATGAAATGTTAATTTTTTAGTTTTTTAAATCCCTCATTAGGTTTTCCCACATATCTCTTATGTTCCCTTGTGATATGCTTGTTTAGTTGTGTTGTTTATGCATTAATCTTTTATGTGAATGAATGCTTCATGGAATGGTGAATTGAATTGAATAGTGTTTATTAATCAAATAATTCACCCCACCTCTTAGTAACTAATTCCAAAATTTGGTATCAGATTAGGTCCTTTAAATGAGTTATTACAACCTAAAGGAGATTCTAAACAAGCTAAGATGGCTAGTCAAGCTTAGGGTGGTTTTTATACAAACAAAGATCCATTGTTCAATGGATCGAATTATGATTTTTGGAGTGTGAAGATGAGGAAATATATACTGTATCAAGGTAATGATGTTTGGAAATCAATTTTGGATGGGTATTTTGTACCCCCTATTCCTCCTACGAATGCAATAAGAAGTCCAGTGACAACGACTCAAAAGAATGAATGAGATTATGTGTGGTCTATCTGAAGTAGAAATTGTGAAGGATATGCACTATATATATATATATATATATATATATATATATATATATATATATATATATATATATATATATATATATATATATATATTTATATTTATATTTATATATATATGAAAAATAAATGAGGGATAAATTGAAAACTATTCATGAGGGATATTCCAAAGGCAAACTAGCCAAGTTATAAAATAATAAAAGATAATTTTAAAGTCTAAAAATGAAAATATTGCAGCTTACTTGTTGAGGGTTGATGAGGTGGTCAACATCATAAGAGGTCTAAGATAATAATTAAAAGAGACTACTATTATTCAAAAGTTTTTAAGGTATCTAACTCTGAAATTTCATTCTAATATGTGTTGTTGAAGAAATGTAAGATCTAGTTAAACTTGAGATGGATGGAATTCATGGAAACCTAATGGCTTATGAGATGAGGAAAAGTAAATGAAAACCTACAAAGAAGGATTCTGCATTAACCTGAAGTCATAAACAAACTTCATCAAACTTTTCTTTAGAATAGAACAAGTTCACATACCTATTCATGAGACATGATTGAATCCCTTTATCTCTATGAAAATTCAAGACATTTTTAAAATTGTGACTTGATTTGATCAAGTCATCATACCAATTTTTTTTGACTTGTCTATTTTATTTCACATCTATAGCAGATCTATTTGACACAAACTAGAACCTGAAGATCTCCTAAGACCACAAAACTCCCCCTATGACCATGCATCCTTTATTCTTATTAATTTCTAGCTAAGTGCCTCCATGAATCCTCATGGAGTCACCTCTATTATAGAGAAATTATATTAAAATGAGTTCAAGAGATTCCTAGATCTCTATATCCTTGTTGGATAAGACTTCCTTCATAATCCTATTATGCTTGATTTTTCCTTCTGGTATAACTCCTTTATTCTTTTCTCGAGAAACATTTTGGCTTAATTCAATGATCTTATTTCCTTTATAAAAAAAATATGTTGATAAAGAAAATTCTTGGCACTCCTTTCCATCTTGATTTTGTTCTACCATAGCAAATAGTCCATTTGAACTTATAGACTGATTATCAAACTTATCAATATTAGGTTTTCACTTACTATTTCTCTCTTGTGTTTTAGAAGCCTCAAACTTCTTATCTTATCTTGAAAAATTATTATTACAATACTTTGTAATGTGACTAAACTCATGATAGTTAAAGAATGTTATCCCTTTAGATGGAAACACACCATGACCCATACCTCTTCTCCAATGGTTCTCCTCATAGTTCCATGAAAATTCATACTTGAAGGGCCTTCTACAATGCCTTATTCTATAACCAAATTTATTACATGAATACTAGTAGCCATTGATAGGATTAGAATACCTTATGTTAATATAATTCTTAATAGTTTTGACCTTTCTTCTTTTTGCATCCTCATTCTTTGATTGATCTTTGACCTTTTTGATCATATTAGTATCTTTCTCTTGATATTCAATGAAACCAAGACCTGTCTTGTCATCAACAATTTTTTGACTACTCAAAAGGTTGTCTAGATCATTAGTGCTCTTTTCAAATCTTACAAAGGATTTAGATTTATTTAAAGCTTGTTTTAATTTATATTTCAAGGAGTTCACTTCAGTAACATATTTTTCACATTATTTTTCTTTTACATTGTTGTCACTAGACTTCTTACTTGTTGCATTCATAGGAGGAATAGGGGGTACAATACACCCATCCAAAAGAATCCAAAAGAGAAGAATTCACAAGGTAATAAAGTCATAAATAATTATGATTTTGATATTGATGATAATGAGTTAATAGCCATGTTTGTAAAATAATTGAAGATGGGTTCAAGAAAGTATAAAGGCAAGCTACCTTTCAAATGCTTCAATTGTGGAGAGGTTGGACACTTTTCCAAAAAATGTCCTCATAATCATAAGATAAAATATAATGGAGAAAATAATGAAAATAATGATGATTATTAATGGTCATATAAATCTGATAAGAGTAATAAAAACTTTAGAAGGTATGACAACAAGAAAAGGTTTTTTTTTTAAAAAAAAAAAAAGAGTCTTTACATCGAAGAATATTTTAGCTCATCCAATGAGAGTGAGATAAGTGATTCATAAATTAATCATGAGGATGATGTTCTTAATTTAAATGAGGTTATATTCATGGTTAAATAAGATATCTACCCAAATCTATAAGAATCCATATGGATTAGAGGTGTTGTTGGTGATTTAGATGAATAAGGAGATGAGGTGGGTCTTGAAGATGAGTTGATGAATACTCTAGAAGAGATGAAGATAGTCAATAAAAAGAATAGATTGATGAGGTATCTTATAAAATACTATGAATGGAAAATCAATTTGTTTAAATATAGACTAAGCAACAACTCCAAGGATCAGGAGGAAATAGTCAAATAGGTGGAGAGTCAACTTTAAATTGTGACTAAAGGCCTAGAATTAAAAGAAAAATAATGTGAAAAATATGTTACTAAAGTGAACTCCTTGAAATATAAATTAAAAAAATCTTCAAATAAATTTAAATCCTTTGTAAGATTTGAAAAGGGCACTAATGATCTAGACAACCTTTTGAGTAGTCAAAAAATTATTGATGACAAGATAGGTCTTGGTTTCATTGAATATCAAGAGAAAGATTCTAGTATGATCAAAAAGGTCAAATATCAATCAAAGAATGAGGATTCTAAAAGAACAAAGGTCAAAACTATTAAGAGTTCTATTAACATAAGGCATTCTAATCCTATAAATGGATACTTTTAGTCATGTAATAAATTTGGTTATAGAATAAGGCATTGTAGAAGACCGTTCAAGTATGAATTTTAATGGAACTATGATGAGAACCATTATCGAAGAGGTATGGGTCATGGTGTGTTTCCATCTATAGGGATAACATGCTTTAACTATCATGAGGTTAGTCACATTACAAATTATTGTAATAATAATTTTTCAAGATAAGATAAGAAGTTTGAGGCTTCTAAAACAAAAGAGAGAAATAGTAAGTGAAAACCTAAGATTGAGAAGTTTGATAATTAGTCTATAAGTTCAAATGGACTATTGGCTATGGTAGAATAAAATAAAGATGCAAAGGAGTGCTAAGAATTTTCTTTATCAACATAGTTTTTTAATAAAGGAAATAAGATCATTGAATCAAGCTAAAATGTTTCTCGAGAAAATAATAGAGGAGTTATACCAAAAGGAAAAATCAAACATAATAGGATTATGAAGGAATTCATATCCAACAAGGATATAGAGATTTGTGAATCTCTTGAACTCATGTTAATATAATTTCTCTATAATAGAGGTGACTCCATTAGGATTCATGGAGGCACTTAGCTAGCAATTAATAAGAATAAAAGATGCATGGTCATAGGGGGAGTTTTGTGGTCTTAGGAGATCTTTCGGTTCTAGTTTGTATCAAAGAGATTTGCTATAGATGTGAAATAAAATAGATAATTCACAAAAAATTTGTATGATGACTTGATCAAACCAAGTCAAAATTTTAAAAATGTCTTGAATTTTCATGGAGCTAAAGGGATTCAATCATGTCTCATGAATTGGTATGTGAACTTGTTCTATGCTAAAGAAAAGTTTGATGAAGTTTGTTTTCCCAAGGTCCAAGGATTAAATAGCTATCAATAAGGTAAATATTTTTCATTAATGTCAAAGGGGGAGAAAAGTAATATTTCAAGTTCAAGAATTGGATAATGATATACTTGATTAAAAATGTTTTCCATCAATTACAAAGGGTGATATTGCTGAGGTATATTCCTAGTGTTAGTTTTAAGGCATTAAAGTTGTCATTAATGTCAAAGATAAGTTAAAAGTGCTACATGAAAAATTTAGAGTTGATGTCATGCTTGGTGAAGTGGTGTGTAACTAAGAATTTTTTTTTCTATATTAAGATAAAAATTTAAGGCAACTTGGTATCTTTTTTTAGGTTTGATGACACATCAAGATCATACTCAAGATACAAGAGAAGCATACTATTTGAGCTCTAAGTATTGAGAAACATACAAGGTAAGCACATATTTGTGAAAGTTTTAAATATGATAGAGATTATAAAGTATATTAAGAATGGACTTGTGTTTAATAAATCTTGGTTAAAATAATGAAATAATTGAACTAGCCTATTGTGTCCAAACTCTGATCACTAGGCATCTTGAGTAGCTTGGCCTAGCTCTGTGAGAAAATATATGCATGATACTGATGAAACTTTGTCCTTTAGGTCAGTATAGGAATAATTAAGTATTTTAAGCTATGATAACATTGGAAAGAGGTAAATAATCATTTATATGAGTTCAAAGGTCAAGATTAAAGCTTAGCACCTATATATAGAGACCTAGTGAGAAGTTGTAGTCTTGATGCCTTAGTGAGACAAGCTTGATAACATGGTGAGTTGAGACATTGGATACCTAATTTATAAATTTTTTAAATATAATATCATTTTATTATGATGTATTACATGTGGATAATTTTTTGAATATAGTATAAGAGGTTTCAGGTTGTGTTCATAGTCTAAGTAGGACTAGTAGTATAAGGCCTAGATGCACAAAGTGACCTAAATAGGGGTCAAGATTATTTCCAAGAATGATAAATATATTAAGATAATTTATATATGTGTGATGGATTGTGATAAAAATTTTTACCAATTTTTAAGTTAATAATTGAAGAAAAAAGAAAGAAATTTGATGATAAGGTTGACTATGTGCACATCAAAGGGTGTTGTAGACCTGAGAAGAAGTTTCTCATGCTCATTGGCACATGAAATTTTTTCATGATATCCTTATCACTTCATGGTAGTTTTTTAAGTTACCCAAATTAAATTCCTTTGCATTGGTTATGGGATTATGGGACAATATTTTATGAATGATTGATAATAAGGTAAGGTGGTCAAAACCCTCCTAAAACCCTTACAAAGACCTAATAGGAAATATATAAATGGTTATGGATTATAATTATTTATTTGACCTATTTTTTGTATTTTTAATAGGAAAATTTCTCTTCAATCTTTCCTTATGTGGTTTTTTGTCCTAAAAGTGAGTAGAAGATACAAGAAAACCCCTATTTTTAGGGTTTTTGATACTACAAGCAGGGTTGACCATGTCAAAGCATGAAAGTGGATGGAGGAATATTTAAAAGACTTATATTTTATGTTCATAATTTTTTTTTATCATTTTTATAAAAAAAATGTGTATGACTGGTCATGGAAGTTAGCCTATCACTAAATTGGCCAAATGAGCAGAATAGTGAAGAAACTAGGCGAGAATGAGAATGAGATTAAGGTTTGGTTGAAGAGGACTAGGGATGGATATTAAGGCATGGGTTAATTATTAAATAAATATTAATCATATCCCCTTGGTATATAATTTTTTATGATGCCTACACCTATGCCAAAAGTTGTCACCAAACTGGTTTGTCTAACACAGTAGAATCTATGTAGAGTGACATAGTAAGATTGGTCTGTAAAACCAATATTGGTACATGAGCATGAAATATATCTCTCCATATATGTTATAAGGATGATAAATATTCACAAAATTCCATTTTAATATCATATAATTGTCCCCATAAGTGTTCTAAAAGTTGATTTTCTTGACTGTGTCTTTGGTCCTATAGGTAACTTTTATGTGTGTGTGAAAAGGATGTTCCTGAGTCAATTTTCACTAAGATGAATGATAAAAAGTTATAAAAGGTTTTATAAATGAATATTAGGAAAATTTTAATTCATTATTTTTAATTTTAATTCCTTGATCAAGCTTGGAGATTCAAATGATTTTGATTATGTTTTGACAGTGTTTAGTGTTTCTATGTAAATCATCTACATGAGTGTTCTTGAGGCCCTTTGGCCTATGTGGTGGATACAAAAGAGTTTTTGGGATTTTGTAAAGTCATTATTATACTAATAATATAATTTTATTCACATTTTGTTTGGTAAATTTTTGTATTTTGGTTCAAAATTTCAAGACAAACATACAAGTAGTGAGAAGGCCTATTGGCGAGGAGACCTAATTGGTAGGTCCAAGTAGTGTAATGGGCCAAATGGATTTGGGAACCCAAGGTGAAATAATTAGGTTTATATGTTAGGAATTTATAAAGTGTTTCATATATTTTTTAAGACAATAAGTGTTCTTAAGATTCAAGATGGTAACGTGTGGATAGGATAGACCTAATTGCATTAGGTCTCCATTAGGCCTAATGAAGGATTTGGTCCTTATGGACTATGACTAAATTGTGATTTTTTAAAAAAAGTTTTAAACATTTATTTAAATAAATTAAAAAATTATTTTATGTATGTAAATGATCATGGATGGCTAAGATGGGTGAGAGCAAGGGTCAAGTACTTAAGAAGGCTTAATATGCCTAAATTAACTAGTTGAGTAGTTAAGCTAATTGAGAAAATAAAATAGTGTTATTGAGAATAGGCTAAGATATTTAAGATCATTATGAATATTATAAAAAAATGACATGATTATCTAGGTATTTTCTACATTTATTAAGGAAGGTCATTTGACCTATTTTTTCCAAAGAGAGGGCAATTTGAGCGAGAAGGCCTAAGAGGCTATTTCAGTAAGATTAAAGGGTAAAGAGTGTAAAAAAATGAGGTCATCATCAGTTGAATATTAAAAATATGTATTATAAGGTGATTATATATCATAGGTTATTTGATTGGTGGTAAGTTACCTATGGGGTTGGAGCCTCCTTGCAAGATAGAGCTTACAAAAGACTAGTTAAATTGGTGCTTATCTAGATAGGGGTTGGAGCTCTTTATAAAGTTGGTGAATCACTAAAAATTATATATTGAAATTATAGGACCACATTAAATGTGCATGGTTCAATTATTTTTATTCCCTAAGAGTTTTTCCCACATATCTCTTGTGTTCCCTTGTGATATGCTTGTCTAGTTGCTTTATTTGTGCATTAATGTTTTATTTGAATGAATGATTCATGTAATGGTGAATTGAATTGAATAGTGTTTTTTAAGGAAATAATTCACCCCCACCCTCTCAGTAATTACTTACAACATTATGGGGCCAACTCTATGAACAATCATAACAAGATAGAGACCTAAAATTGCCTTTTTTTCCCTCAAGGAGCTCAAGGAGTGAGATTTCTTATTTAAATGATTTTAATGCACTTTAAATGTCTTTAAATCACCTATATTATGTATTTATTCCTCATGGGAATATATTGGGTCAATAATATTGGAACGTGTGGAGAATAAATGCATGAAATGATCTAAAAATTACATTTTTAAGCATGTTCATAGGTTTTTGAGTGAATAAGGTATTTTTGACTTTTTAAAGAGGTATCTAAAGCCTAGGAAGAGGTATAATTTCCTTAAAACATATATTAAAGAGAATTTTAAGGTGTTAATATAGGTTTCAATTCTTTATACCAAGCCAAGATGAGGATAGTTCCTTGTTTCTAAGTAGAGATTTGAGTTTGTATATCTTTTCAAGGTCATTCATCCAACAAGACACTTCATGACATCCACATAGAAAATGGTGACACACTTGGAAGATTCCAAAGGTGATACACAAACCTATTTTCATGACTAAAATCAAGTTTGAGATCTCTAATGCATAAATAGTTTGTCTACTTCATGATGTTGAAGATTAAAAAGATGAACATAGTCCTTTGGTAATGTTTCAATCCTATTTCAAGGTCTTTGCACTATACATCAAGATTTTAAAGGTAGTGAGGAATAACTTGGATTGGAGAGAAGTCTGAACAATTTTTTTTAGACAAGTACCATCTTTGAGACCTTGTGATAATTGAATATGATCTCAAAATTATCTACAATCCATCCAAACTCCTTACTAGTAAGTTACAAAAATGTAATGCACAACTAATCAATTTAAGGTGATCTATAATCTTGAATTTTTTTTTATCACATTGTATACAACCTATATGAGGTGTATAACATTGTTGTGGAAATATTAAAATAAGGACTAGGTCTTGAATGAAAATATAGACTTGTCTTCATTATTTTATTTTGGATTGAATAGGTTTAAACATGCAAGTTACAGGTTTTAATGACATAGATCAAGTGTGAAAAGGTTTAGGCCTTAAGTATAATTATCACCAAGATGAGAGATACATTTCAAGAGACAAGGTGGTGTAGAAATATGCTAAGAAGGTCAAGTAGGCCATGTTTCAAGATGTAACTTATAACTCCTCAATCAAGAAAGGGCAGTGTAAAAGAGATTGAGAGTGAGTCATGGAAGGAAATTATGATCCTATACACCATCCATTAGATATAAATACACCAAAAATTGTCCTACTGCATTAATAAATAATATGACACCTTTTTTGCATTCTTAGTGAAAATATACTTCTATTTTTTAATAGAAAAGAGGACTGTGGCAACATTCATGAGATTATGGGTATCTTCCCCTTCTCTCTCATTAGTTATTATATATATTTAGAATAAAATGGATTTTAAAATGACCCTTCAAGGTAGTATGGAAAATCCCTACTCAACTTAACACTTGTTCATTTCCTTTAGAGTGAATATAAACTAAAATTTACCTTCTCAAGCTTGCATCTAGTGTTTTTATGATGGATTGTGTGATAAATGTTAGTGGTAGTATATTGAACTTCCTCTCATTTTTAATTTTAATTATCACACATTTGAAATTAATTAGTCTTATTTCAGATCATATTTAGTGTGTCAAAGGGTTTTACAAGGTTAAGTGTGGATAATCTTCATTAGTGTCTTCTATTGGACCTCTTGATCATCCCTCTTAACTAGTGTATTGATCATAGCCTTCATATTGAAATAATTGTGTTAGGAGAGATATTATTGAGTTATATGATCAAATTTCATTTTTATTTAAGCTCATATTGTAGTCATAGGCAATTCGAGGAGAATAATAATTGGTGCATCGCCCCTTTATTCCATTATTTTTAGCAATCTCTTTCTATTTTAATTGTATTTAAGTAGGTGTAGCATCAAGGGAGCCAACCCTATCTAGAGGTTCTCTCTAATCATAGGCTAACCACATCCTTATAGAATTCCCATTGTGTCAATTGGGTGAGGAGACCTGAAAAACCTCCTCAAAGGGTTCAACTCAAGGTAACAATAGGTCCCCCACCATAAAAAGGAATCAAATTATTCTTTGGGTCCCCACCATCAAAAGGAATTTCAAGTTGTTCTTTGTCTAGCCATGACTCATTCAGAGAAAAATAAGAATTTAAATTAGGAAACACTAGAGAAATTATAGGATTTAAATAAAAACAAAAGGTACGAATGAAATCATTTCACTCAAGACAAGGTACAAACACTATCTTTAATGAGCCAAATGTCATAGATAATAATTAAATTGAAAATAATGAATTGAATAATGATGATGAATATTTACCTAGAATTTTAAATAATGCTTCAAATCCACATTCAAAGTATCATGTTTTATATTTTGTTGATGATGAATATATGCATGATGATTTACCCCTATACATGAAGACAATTTCATGCAAACACATAATGATGAACGTAATAATTAATAAAATGTCATCCCACAACTAAATAATGAAACTAGAAATAAATAAAATATTAGTGAACATAACTATTTTGAATCACCCTCTTAATAAATTCCACTATTAACAACACCTTCGAGGATTGTGTGTAGAAAAGGCAAGCACTAAATTAAAGTCAATGAGTTCATTTTGAAACCAATGCATAAGAAATTTTTTGACCATAATTAAATAATATTAACTAATTTTTTATGGGATAATTTATTTTATAAATTACATTTTGATAGTAAAAATTTCAAGTATTTGTTTCCTTAATGCAATTGATTAAGATGAGACTTAAAATTTACACCCTAGGACCAAGAACATCTAACATGGATGCTGAAAATAATGAAATTATTAAAAACATATATGAAACATGCCATATTTTAGGCTCAAAATCATGAAAAAAGGTTGTAATTCTACCTAACATTTAATTACAATTTGTGCAATAAGTGGTCAAATAGGGAAACAATGATTGATTTCAAAAACTAGCTGAGCATTGGCTATAAATAGAAAAACATTAATGAAAGCAATTGGAAGATGTCAAAGAATTAATGATGCCAATACCACTGAGTTATGAGAATTATTTGTAGACTTGAAAGAAAAGACAAGGCTATATATGATGTTCTCAAATATTTACTTGCATATTTTTGGAAAGATAATATAATAGTTTCACCAAATACAAAAAATGTAGTGAAAATAAGAGTTGGTTCTGGTAACTATGAATTGCATCTGAAACATTTCTTGGTTATGACCCAAAAATAATTGTACTCTAATTTTTTTAAAAAATATCCACAAATTTATATTAGCCAAATATATTTTGAGATATCTAAACTATTTTATGTAAAAATAAATCACACATGCACCATTTGTTATAAGTAATATGTTGAATTTTTAATGCACTACGATGTTTTTCACCATATATGTTGTTCTTTGGATATTGATAACATTTTAAAAGAGTTTGGTAGATAGATTTTACCAAAATAAGCCACGAAATTTATTCCAACCATTTTTTTTGAAAGACCAGATGGATAATTTTTTTATAATAAAACATGTTTTGATGGAAATTATAGCATTTGTGGTGGATTCCAAAAATTAAAAAATTGTATCCATGAGGAGAGTACACATGAAGTTGTATATTAATTAGTTGTTTTGAGAAAATAAAAATCTATGACATATCAAGTAAAATATTTCAAATAATCTAAAAGGTGTGAGCTTGTTACAAAATAGACACCTATTTTAGAATTTATGGTAAAATTCATGAAGGAAATTGTTTATGAGTACGAAAGACACACACATAAGGGTAAATGGTTGGATGAACATTTAAAACTAAGAAAGGACACATTAATACTTGGTTATAATATTATAGTAGTCAAATTTGTTGATAGTTACACAATAAAACCACAAATGGAATTCCAGTCATAATATTACAACTAAATATAGGTTACCATATTCATGCATGCAACTGATAGTATAGAGCAAGATAGAAAAATATTAATGGATTATTTTTTTATTTTAGTGATGATTGAACACATTGTAAAAATTACATCCAAGGTTATTTTGAGATGTTATATGGACACTTGACTAAGAGGAACATTACTTTCAATCAAAATTACATTTGGTTATGCAATTGCACTTCATAATTTAAGAATGCACAAATGTTTTACTAGTTGATCAAGATCCATGTTACCACTGATGTAAACATATTTATATTTTCACTAAGGTTGGCCATGGAAAATTAGAGATTGAAGTTTAGATAATGTTTAAAAATATTCATTTTAATAGAGGAGTTAAAGTTAGAATATG
Organism: Torreya grandis; assembly: GCA_037957365.1. Classification (NCBI taxonomy): domain Eukaryota; kingdom Viridiplantae; phylum Streptophyta; class Pinopsida; order Cupressales; family Taxaceae; genus Torreya; species Torreya grandis. Next base: position 4,075,230 of record JARHVA010000584.1, read on the forward strand.
GTGTTGTTTTAACTAATGAAGTAACCATTGTTGAATGGTGTAATGAGAAAATGGGCCATGATGCTGAATAAAATTATATTATTTGTAGATTTTTTTTTTGATGGAGGAATAAAACTTGGAAAATTATGAAGGATATATGATTTAAATAGGATCAAGTGAGATCCTCTCATTTCATAACTCAAATTTAATTTCTTGGAGTATTCATATGAGAAACTTAGCATGTTTTTATTTTACATGCATGGACTCTATTTGGAATGAATGTGACTCAAAAGATTGGGTGGATAATAGAGCTAAAAATCTCTAATTATAACTGACACATATCAGGTTTTACCATAATTATAACTTATAAATATGGCATCATCACATGGATTTGACCATGTTTATTATCTAGCACAACCATGTAGAAGATTAATCATTATGTATTATTTATTCTCATTATCTATCTTGACAATGTCCTTAAAATGTTGTTTTTGTGATACAGGGAATATTTTTGTAGTTATTAATGATGAGGAAAATGAATAGGGAATAAATTAATACTTATGTTAGTGTGTAAATGAAAATAAAAAATTAACTTCCCCAATCATATATGGAGAAAACATTGACTATCCCATTGTGTTTGTGGTTGTCACTAAAACTTGGATTCGATAATATCCTATAAAAAATTTAGAAGTATAGTTGTTTGAATAATTCGAAACACATATGAAGATATTAAAATATTCAAATTTAGTTATTTCAACTAATATTAAATTTATCAAATATCATGGGAGGCCATTAAATAATAATCTATAGAATTTTTGTGAGTCAGACCATGAAGCTATTCATGCTACTATCAAGATTAGAGCAGATCCTAATGGTTTATTGGATTGAAATTATAAGGCATATTGACTTGTAAAATATATATGTATTTAATTTTACAAAATTTTATTTATTTTATAGGTAGTACATATACATTTATTTTTTTATTACTTACAATTTTTTTTGTAGGTTAGTGGTGCCAGATAAGCTTTTACCTTCACGTGGTTGGCACTGTTAGTAACTAATTTAATATTATTGAAGATAAGATAATATTAATATAAGTAATAAATTATTATATATATGTATTTGACATGCACACAATGTTTATTTATTTTTGTTTCAATGACTTATGGTTTTTATTTTATGCACACCTAAAGTCAAGATTAAAAACTGTATTTTATTGTATTGTGAAGGGCATTCTTGAGACCTAAATGGGTAGTAGGTATCTTGATTGGGAATTATTGGAGGAAAAAAAATTAATTGAAATTATCCACCACCCTATACATGTTTTGAATGTTGATTTTAATCCATGAAGCATCAGAGGTGGAGTTATCTAACTACCACTTTAACTTTGACAACATTTGTTGTTAGTGTTTCCATGCTACTAAAAGTAGTGAAAACATGCATCCATGTGTATTTTTAGGTATAGGTCATAGTATAATGTGTAATTTTACTATATACATGTGTTTTAAGTGATTTATTTTCACCTGGAGGTCCTAGAGGTAGAAATGCTAGTTGGAGGATAAGCACTTGTCTCTTCAATGCTAAAATATTATATTTTTTGAACCATCATTGCAAATTATGCAAAAAATTCATATCCAAGGTTACATTTACATGATATAAGGTGTAATTATATGGTTTTTACACACATTTTAAGGTTTTTTTCATCCAAATGACTTATGGTTTAAAATTTATGCACTTTTGAAGTTAGGCTAAAAAACTACATTTTCCTTATTTTGGGAACAATGTTCTTGAGGCCAAAATGAGTGGTGGATATCTTGATTGGTAGTTATTAGAGGAAAATAAAATGGTAATGTATCATATACACCACATAAAACATGTTGGTAGTTCTAGTTTTGAGCCATGAAGCACTAGAAATGGAGTTCTCCAACTATTGCTTCAACTTTGATAATATTTGTTATCATTATTTCCACATTCCTAAACAGTAGTGAAAATATAGATTCAAGTGGATTTTTATTTTATTTTAATGTGAAAACATGTAATTTTAATATTATACATGATATAAGTGATTTATTTTCACCTGGAGGTCCCATAGGTAGAAATGTTAGTTAGAGGACACGCACATATCTCTTCACTATAAAAAAAGTTGCATTTCAGAACCTGTCACTGCAACTTGTGACACATATTCATCTCCAAGGTTCCATAAATGTGATATAGGGTTAAATTATATGTATTATACATTAATTTTATGGTTCTTTTTCTTTTTACAAATGATTTATAATTTTTATTTTACACATTCTTGAAGTTAGGCTAAAAACTATATTTTTTCTTGTTGTGGGAAGGGTGTTCTTAAGGCTAGAATGGGTGGTGGGTCTCTTTAATAAGAATGATTAAAGGATACAAAAATATTCTTATAAATTATACACAACCAAAAATTACTATAGGTGGAGTTATCCAACTATCTCTATAACTTTGGCAACATTCATTGTTAGTGTTTCCATGCTCTTGAACAATAGTGTGAACATGCATTTGGGTGGATTTGGATGTCATGGTAATTTGATAATGTGTAATTTAACAATATATAAATGTTATAATTGGTTTATTTTCACCCAAAGGTGTTTTAGTTATAAATTCTAGTTAGAGGACAAGTTCTTATCTCTTCACTGCAAAAATATTACATTTCAGGAGCTGTCATTACAACTTGTGCCATAAATTTATCTCCAAGGTTACATTGACATGATATAGGGTGAAATTATATATATTATATACACATGTTAATTTTATTTTGATTTTTACAAATGAATTATGGTTTCTATTTTATTCATGCTTGAAGTTAGGATAAAAAACTACAATTTTCTTGTTTTGGGAAGGGTGTTCTTGAGGCTAGAATGGGTGGTGGGTATTTCAACCAAGAATGATCAGATGAAATGATTATATTCTTAGAAATTATATGACACCTCATATGTGTTATTTTTTTTATTTTTTAGCCATGAAACACTAGAGGTGGAGTTATCCAACTACCAATTCAACTTTGATAATATTTGTTGTCCCTATTTCCACACTCTTGAATATTAGTGAAAACATGCATCTAGGTGGATTTGGACATTGTGGTCATGGAAGCATGTGAAATTTACATATTTATAAATGATCTAAATGATGAATTATTTATTCAAATTCACTTTTATATTAATTTAAAAATAAAAATATATAAATTCCTAAATGACACATATCTTAGAAGGCACGGGTAGAGAGAAACATGGTTGTTGTGAGTGACCATGAATATAGTAAATATGGACATATAAATGACATGAATTTATTAAAGGTAAAAAACACCTAATATAATGTTTAAACTAATCCAATTTAATAAATATATATTTACATAGAACTAAATTATGTTTTTATGCCCTAAATTTTTATTGTACCTACACTAGTTTATATATGTATGTATGTATGATTTTTCTCTTGTTTCATAGTGGAGGGTCAAAAATATATCTTATTTAATAAATTATAGCCATATATATACAAAGTATTACTATATGTGTATATACATGGAGTTTTTATATCTTAGGTATATGTATGTATTTGTCAATGATAATAACCCAAATTATATTAGTTTTTATGATATGAAAATGCTTTAGGTTGTTTAAAACCATCATTTTAATCTTTAGATAAGGAACCTACCATGAAATTAGTAGCATCTAATAGAGGTAATAGAAAGAATCAAAATAAAATGCATGATAATAAACCATGAAATGTAATCATTGAGGTGATTTTGAATCAAAATGACATGTTTTATCTGATACAAAGGATCTAGATTTTGAACTTGAAATGAAACCAAGTGAAGATGAGCATGGAGATTTATCAAATGGTGAATAAATATTTGTCTCAAGTGATAGAGAAACATGAAATGGATAAGCTGAGTGTAGTGGAGAGGGAGAATTACAAAATATCTATAACCACCAAAATATTCCAAGGCCCTAGGAGACATGAGAATTAAAATATTTCACTAATTCAAAGGGAAAAATAAGGTATGTAAGGGATGAGTATTTCATTATTTTTTTCAATTGTACTTATAATAGAAATGTAGTATGTTTCCAAATTCAAAGAATATAGATTATGAATATGAAGTCCAAAATGATATGGAACCAATGTAGCAAGGGTATCCACATTATAATAGTGATAAATGGTGTATCCCAATCATGAGATTCACTTCACAGTAATATATGAATCTATCTCAAACATTATACTCTTTTCTCCCATTTAATTTTAGTTAATAAGCATTTTGAAAGATTGTAAGTTAGTATTAATAGATTATATGAAGGAAATATTAAATATGATCATATCTAAATATGGCCCTACAACTATCAAATTTAGTTTTGTAATAACAATGTGAGCCAAATTATATGTGAAAAGATGATCACCACAAAATGTGAAAAAATATATATGTATCCATAAAATACACAAAGGCATAAAAAATAAGAATATAATATAATGTTGGATGTATGCCATATAGGTATATAATGTCAATAACACATACATTTCCTTATATGTGTACAACAAAATAAATTATCTAAAAATATAATATAATGTCAAGTGAATGTCTTATATGCATACAACGCCAAAAATGTGTACATTTCCATATAGGCATATAAATAAGTACATCATCTAAGACATCTTACTCATCAAATAGTCTCCCTCTCTTTTCCTTCCTTAGAGTATAATATCCATAATATTCCCTCCTCATAGATGGAGATCCCTTAGATGCCTTGGATTCCTCTATGATCTCACTACATTTCCTTCTACACTCATAGCTTGTTGTAGTTGAACTTATTCCAATACAAATATTATTAGAAAATTTACATACTATATTTGCAACCAAATTTATAAATTAATTTAAAAATAATTTAAACATGCACTTATTGCAATCTTATGGTCATGATCAATCTATGCTTGAACAGGGTCAGTGACATGTCTAATACATGAACAAACATGTGAAATGAGGAAAAAACACAAGAAGGTGCATTGTTAGTCTTCTGAAAGGGACTATCAGATGTCATAGGAAAACCTTGCATACACAATACATTCACATAAGTTATATTTGACAAGGTATGTAGTAAAATTATTAAAAGAAATCTATTTTTACAATTCAAAATTACAAGTTAACATGTACTTCTATGAGTGCTTATGTAGATGACATTGAAACAATAATGCCTATATTTTCCTTAACTCATAAAGATGGGAGAGTCTCTAATGTGGTGATAAATTGAACAAACAACTTTGCTTAGTTTTCTATAAAATATTGAACATGTATGATTTTTTGTCAAGAGTGTAGATCTAAATAAATAAAAACATGTACATAGAGAATAATATTAACTCAAAATTTTACCTCAGTATATATAAATGGTGGCCTATTAAGATCGATAAATGTAATGGTGGATGGCCCATAAGTTGGATTTACATATGTAAACATTAACTAGATAAGATCCATAAATACAATTATGGACCATGAATATGTAGGCAACATCTCCTCCTGCAACATAAAAAGTAAATATATATTATTAATTTTCTATGTAAATTAATTGTTATCTTTTAAATACAAATATAACTTAAATTTAGCATGACATTTATATAAAAGATACTTACATGTGTGTAGTGACCAACATGTGCACACCAAATGTATGTGCCAAAAACTTATTGCTCATAAGTATATCATCTAAGCCCTCAGAAGCAGCACCATCATCATCTCAAGGTCTAGTGCATATAACACCACAACATCCACAATAGTGATATTGGGTATGCACACTACGTGGAGTACCTCTAACATTGGTCTCAAAAATCATACTTGTATGTTGAAAGAGTGTATTAGTAAGCACACTAAGTGCTTGCAAAGTGTCAATTTCCATGTCCTCCTTCAACATAGAGGGGATCTCAGGTTGAATTGGCTTTTAGGTAGGGATCCTTGGAGGTTGATTAGGCGCACAACATGCACTTGGTTGATCCTATGAAAATCCCTTCCCTCAGCCCTAAAAATCACCATAATTAAAATAGTTGGGAATCTCATTGAGGACAAACTCACAATAGATTTTCCTCAAAAATACAATGGGACCTCATGGTTGTTACACGGTGGGTAATCAAACACCATCCACCATTGGTCCTAAAAATTGTTTCTAATGAAATTATGTTAGCATCGATAAATTGAAAAATGTTTAATGGTTATTAGAAAAAATACATTGGTTCTTGGGTAGATGAATAAGGCATAAATTATGTATTTTGATATATGTTTATCCTTCACGTCATGTAATGACAATTTTTTAGTATGGTAAGCCATATATCTATCCCTATATGATGCCCATATGTTAATTTGACTCATTATCAAGTCAACTTGACTTAATATTGACTCTAGGGTATTGGCCAAATAGGTGCGATGGGTTTTGGTTGATGTGGGTTCCCTCATTATCATAATTATTTATTTAATTTCTATTTTTTCCACTGTGTGTGCAACTAGATCCTCCTAATTGCTTGGGGGATCTTGTGGAACTATAAGAGGGTTAGGTAGGTTAGGTAGAGGATTAAGAGGGTTAGGAGGAGGTTTAAAAGGGTTAGGATGAGGGTTAAGAGTTTAGTTATCATGATGGCATCTTATAGTGGAATGAGATTTAAAAAAACAAGATTTAGTAATTAAACAATATAAATAAAAAAATTGTCAAAATCTACCACTAATACATTTGGTTTTTTATTACTTGCCTCTCATCCATAGTGGAATTACTAATTTGGAAATGTATTGGGTGATCAAGATGCATTTTTATTCTCCTCTAATTAAATCATGATCATATTTTGGCCAAGATAATCATCGAGAAAGCAATAAAATGAAAATAAAATGTGTTTTCCCATGGATGAGCCTTTTTTTGTGTGTTTTCAATAAAGTGTATGCATTATAAATACATAACATGTACATTTTATTATCACTAGGCCTAGTGATAATAACATATACACATTATGGTGATAAATACAATGGGGAAAATATCCACATAATTATTCCCCAACTCCATGCACATACCCATGATTCTCCTTTCAAAAAGTCATCAAATGCATCACCATCCACTGAATAAACCACATGTCATCTTAATTAATGTCATTAAAATTTTCCCACTTGATATTACTACAATCAAATGAACCCTTATTTGAGTTTTAAAGTGGAAGCCTCACAATTTGATCCTACCTTTTCACCATCTGATCTAATGTACAAGAAAAATGTTTAATTTAAATAATACATAGAAAATATTGTGAATGATCAAATATTTCAATCTATGAACAAAAATGAAGTAATAACATACACAATAGTTGTGAACATTGATTATGTTTAAATAACTATAAACAATATCTACATATTAAATAATCGATAATTAAAAGAGTGATAACTATTCATAATGGTAATGGAATGAAAATATCATTACAACATATACTCATCATTTCATAATTGGGATATATCTCATGATAGTTACAAAAATAACATTACAACATATACTCTTGCATAATTACATAGTAATAAAAATCTCATGACAACATATAGTCATTATTGCATAGTTAAAAAAGGGTTGTTTTCTTTAAAAATAATATAACATGTATCCAAAAATAGTGTTTAAAAAATTGAATCCACTTTATATAAATTTTATGAAAATAATGGAGAGTATGATTACAAAAAGAAACATAAACACTATACTATGAAAAAAATAATTTTGTTCCATAATTATGACATTGTCATGGACTTCAAAATTAGACACAATATCAAAATATTGTTCTGATTCAAGAGTATTTTTAGGTGCATCTTATAAATCAAACATGTCCAACTCATCCATATTCATTTTTCGTATTTCATTTTTTTTCTCATGTGATTTCTCGTTGTTTGGGTTTTTTGTTTTCATAATGGATCTCAATATCAAGAAAACAATCATACAAGAAAATGGAATCTTCATGTAGTTTATTTAAGAGTCATCATAAAACATCCCTATCCCTTTTCATATTATTAACAACTAATTTCAAATCCACATCCACAAATACCTCTTTTATCATGCAAGTAGAGACATAAACCATGATCATCTATTAATGCAATGTAACAGACACAATGTAGATAACCCTCATTAGCTAATAATTTACGATACTACATTATGATGATATTTTTTGGACTTAATAACACATTTTTGATATGAATATCACTTCATTTCCATCATTCATTAATGAATATACAATTTTTTTAAATTACACAAATTGAAGTTGTTAGCAATGCACAAAACTTAGAATTTAAACTATTTCATTCATACACATACACTAGTTAATCATACATGTCAAAATGATGAAACATCACAAGCCCCCCTTTTTTAGTTTTTTTTAACTATCAATTAATCATTTTTTTTTTCATATACTCTTCCCTTTCACTCTTTTTACATCATAAAACTAATCTATATAATGTACATCAAATGTCATAAACACATATGTTTGGACAAGCAAAGATTAAAAAAAAGTTTGTGGTTGATGGTGTTAAATGGTCTTATGCATAAAATAATCATACCATGTATCTAAATTATATCGATATCTTACAAATAAGATGCTTGATATGTTTATGTTGTGAGACAATTATTGATAGAGATGATTTTTTTGTTATGAAGTTATTAAATTTACCTGTACAGTCCATGTTTCAACCATGGTTATTTAAATGTGTGTTATCTATGAATTACATAGATATAAAATCAGTTTTTATAGCTATATTCAAATGAATAAGGAAAGAGAACCAACTATATTAGGTTATTCAACCTTGAAGGTATTTTATAATTATATTAGATAAATTAGGTGTGAACATAAAGTCACCCGTGGAAATAAATATTGCAGATACATTAGGCACTTTGTAATTTTGTAGAAGGTAGTAATTTTTATATGGAATCATTAAATTAGTTTTTAATGGACTAATAGACATGTATGTAAAATGAGGAAGCATACAATAGACATGTCAATTTATTGATAGTATATATCCCCTAAGCATGGTCTCATAGAATGAAATGATGGCAAGATATATAATGCATGACTATAGAAAAGATGTTTATAAACTCATTGAACTAGTAAAACACTTTGGAAGAAACCCAGATCATTCTTAGTTTGCATTTTATTTTCCTATAGCCATGTCATTCTAGTGAATGATGGTTGTAAATATGTTAATGGAAAAATGGCTCTAAATATGTATCATAACTTAATTAGATATGGATAAAACTAAGTGGATTAGAAAACTTTACCAATATTTACACATTACAAATATATAGCTAAAAACAAAACACACAGTAATAATGACATGTGAATTTCTTGAAAATATATGTCAACTAAGAATGATCTCATAGAATGCAATGATGGCAATATGCATAATGCATGAGTAAAAAAAAATATTTTGAAGAAACTATGGTAGGATATGTAATGGGGCATCAGCTAAGTAAAGAGTATATGAGTGAGAATAAGTGAATGGGTATAAATATAAGAGATGAATTAAGTTGCTATAGAATATAGTTGAGGGCAAAAACTAGTATTATAACATAGGTTTAATGCTCTAGTTGTGATCTTTGTAATGTAATGGGCATAAAATAGTTGAGGGTAGAGAAATTACTAGTAGAATGTTGATTCATACTTCATTTTATTTTTTTACAAATTATAATTTTTTGGAGGAAGAGGTGGTGATTAATTGATACTATCACACTGATTTCCCCCACTAGTAAAATCAATGTTAATATTGAACTAAGAGATGTGGATTTCACTTATCCTTCTCATCTAAATTCCAATTTATTGAGATATTTTTTCCTTCAAATCAAAGAAAAAAGCAATGTGGTTTTAGTTGGCTAAAGTAGGTGTGGAAATTCCACCATTACAAAGACCCTTTGATATATTTTATTTTCCTCTTAAAGGAATGGTATTAATAGATTATAAAGACATCAAATCATTCAATTTGAGGTGTTTAAGACATTTTTTAGGTTTAGTAGGGTAGAATCCAAGTTTATTTTCAAGGAGTATTGTAGATAGCATTCAGTATGGTAAGGAGGATGCAATTGAGGCCAATGTGATTAAGGCTTCCAAGGTTGCTAATGCCCATGTATTTATATGGTGAATGAATAAAATATTTTAAGTTCATTTTTACTTATTATACATTGATGTATTATTATTTTTGTTGATGTTGTTTTTGAAACCATTTGGACAATGGATATAATACAAATATGGGTGACATAAGCCTCTAGTTGTATAGAGTTTAAAATCCATAGATAGACATAGCTAGATCACTAATAAAGAATCCAAGTATCTTACTAATGGATGAGGAAACTAGTGTATTGGATACACAATAAAAGAATTCAATTTAGGAGGCTCTAGATCAAGTTATGGTGGATAGGACGAGCATAGTTATAGCTCATAGATTGAGCATAATTTAGAACTCTAACTGCATAGTAGTTATTGAGGGTGGGAGGATTGTTAAGAAGGTTAGTAACCTTATTTTGACTTTTAAAGGTGAAAATAGTGAGTTTTTTAGACACAAAAATCTAGTTCAATTTAAACAAGGCAAAGTTCAATGGATACATATAGAAAACTAAATATGCCCTAAATCAATCTAGTTTAATAATTTTTTTTGTATATATACTAATATTCAAATGCAAAACCATAAAAATTATCATTATCATTGAATTTTAGTGAATATCCACATATTGAATCTATTCCCACTAATAAGAAAAGTATCAAACCACCAATAATGAGGTATTAAACATTTTAGGATAACAAAAAGTAGTATTAAAGTAGAAGAAGGAGTATATTTTAAAATATGATAATGAAAACAATTCAACTAATTTTTTAAGTAACAATGGTAGGTTATCTAATGGTGTTATTAAAAAACATATAAGAATAATTAATAATTATGAGTGAAGGGGTCAAGCTTAACAAAGGTAAAAGACTCTGCAAGTGTGTTTTTTATAATAACAAGATCATTTTTGTCCTTTCTAGCCTTTGTCCCATCTGGTTAGTGATAATAAATAGGGGATATATAAGGTATATAATAATTATCTTACATAATAAGGGATCACACACTTTTGCTATTCCATTCAAACCTTAATGCAAAATTGTCTTACCAACATAGATACCCATGCATTCTAGGGGGTGACATGGCTTATCTTTTGGTGGCAGTGGGCTCCAATAAAAGGAACATCCAAAGGACAATGATGTCATGGGCCTCTTAATACAATTTAAGTTTTATTTTCTTATTAAACATCAATGATTCAACATTTATGTTGATGAAACTAGTTGATGCTAGCACACACTTAATTTGTGTGTGTGGGTTAAACTAAACCACTTTTACTAGTGATGGGATGTTATTGGTGTCAAATGCCACCCATTTTGAATTTGTTTTATTTGGTACATACATGGTCAAGTTATAATGTATTTATATATTGTAGTAGGAATTTTTAGCACAATAAATTAAATTACCATAAACATGAAATTTAAAATCCAAAATAACAAACTACCTAGGTAAGATCTAGAGCCATTAGGATCAACTATAAATAAATGAATGATAAATTCAAACCAACATTTTAATACTAAATATAATTGATCTAAAACAAGATTAAATGGATACAAAATCAAGAATATTGTATTGATATTATCTTAGCCTCAAAATTTTGACATTCTGTTACAGGATCAAGGAAGTTGATGATGGATTAAAGGATGAGATTGGCATGGAGATTCTATGGATTCAATATATTATTATATTTTAAATCCTTATGTGTACATGAATGATTTTAAGGATTCATGAATTGGTTTCAATGGAGGATTAGCTTGTTTAAATAGAATGTGGAGGGAAAGATTAAAAGGAATTAAAAATTCCTTGAAAGCCTCTAGATTTAGAGGATTCTAGAGAGGAAGGGTGAGAATAGAGAGGATTATAGAATTTTAGGATTATAGAATCCTCTTAGGGACTAATTAGGATTAGGTTGGGGATTAATTATGGATTAGGTAGGTGTTTAAGGACTAAGGGTGTAAGAGAGCCTAGTAGGTAGGCCATGGGAATTTAAAATTCCCAAATAATAGATAGGTGGGGATTAGGATAAGATAAGAGATGATTAGGGAAGTCAATGTAAAAGTGGGATAATATTATAGTTAGTGAATAAATAAATATTAATGAGGGATATGAGATAAATTATTAGAAGGGGGTGATTTTAGGATGAGATTAGATGAGATAAACTAGATAAGAAGAATTAGTGTCAACTAATAGTAATATTAGTGATATTAAATGAAGTAAGAATATTTAGGTGCATACAGGTATCAAAAAAATTCCACCATTTGATAAATGGGTGATGATCCTATAATACAATGCCATGTTGAGTAGGCTTAGCTATATAATAATAGGTGGGTTCACCTAGCCTCCCCTTGATTTACTAAGACTAAACATATATAAAAGTCCACGAGATGTATAGGAAGAAAGACAAAGAAATAAAATCCTTCCATTCATAATAATAATTATTGTACTTGATGATATAATGTGAATCTAATTCCATCTCATGTTGATTTAATCTTTGCTCTGAAAATTAGTCTACAATTGTTTGAACCTTGAGGGTTTGAAGTAACTTATTATGAATCTTAAGAGAGAAGCTTGTTTGAAACTAATATGTTATCACAAGATGATGCATACTTATTGATTCTTAATTATTAATGAAACAATGTTAAATTGAGATAACAACATTGTAAAAATCTTATGCTAGTAAAGGGAAAATAATTTTATGAATAATCATCACTATGGTAAAATGAAAAGATTACTAGTTACTAATCCTTGGAAGATGTGTACCATTAATTTTTAACAAATAATCAAAGGGGAGATGATAAGATGCTTAGAATTCTTTAAAAGTCATCCAATCTTCCTACCTTTGGGTTAAAACTTAAATATTTAATGAATGATAATTTTCTTATTGATAATAGTATGATATTAAATAGAGAGTAATCCCTTGGCTATTGAAAAATTACCCTCATTAATTAAACTAAATATGGAAAAAATCCTTGAGTGGAATGTCTCTTTAGTTAACTATCTTCTTCATGCCCAGTTAAACCCAAAAAAAATTACTACACCTCAAAATATACAAGTATTTACTTTCAAAAGATTAAAAACATCATGAATGATCAAATATATATAATTTATTTCAAAATGCACATAACAAGATCAACATCTTTCTTAGATACACAAATATAATTTATTTAGTATTTCACCTTATACAAAATAAGCAATTTCAACTTATAAATAAACAAAAAAAAATCACTTAAAATTTGATAGACATTTTGAATTTAAGTTCTTATCTAACTACAAATGAGGTGGATTTCTTCCATTCATTTTATAACATATATGTTTTAAAATCAAATGGATAACTTGTAAGGCTAAAATTGTTAAATAAAACATGATTCTATAATTGTTTAAGCAAAGTCAATGTTAAAAAAATGTTACTACCTTTAAAGGTATCATCTGATCATATAACAGATTTAAACCATGTTGAAATTCATCAATAACCTTGTATATTCTTTAATAAAAATTTAGATCTATTTTTCCAAATCCATAAGTGGTTAAAATACAACACTATTGATTTGATAATTATATATACTCACAATAAAATGTAATGCTTTTAAAATCATATCGCTTGAAACTACTAGCTAAAATCAAAATTCTAAATTGATACATCGCTTCCTTCAATCATTTGGGACTGTTATTTTTAATTTTTTTTTTTTTTTAAATTTTATTTAATTTTATTTTATTTTAAAAACATAAAACTATATATTATACATAATAAATATTAACTATAGAAAGATTCCTCTATGCTGCATAGTTTATTTAGACAATTGAGCTAGATTAATGGTAATTGAGATATAACATAAAATATTAAGGTTCCAACCTATATAGATTAGAACCCTTTATTATTGAGAAATTTTATAACCTGCATACTTATATATTTAAATTTTTTTTGTTTATTTATGTTAACCATTAAAAAAAAAGGGGAATACATTATTTTATTCCTCAACTCACATATAATTTAGTCTTGTATAGAAATAAGATAAAATATACATGACCCTTATTTATAATAATGGTAATAATTTGAACTAAAGGTTGACAAAATTCATTACCCAAGTTTGTTAAGGTTAGATATTGAATTTATTGTGGTCAGTCTCCATGAGGAATGGGTAGAGAGGAAATTTATTAGGGATAGTTAATCCAAGTGCTTAATCCATATGATGAGTCCAAAATATGTCTCATTATTACTATCAAATATCTTTGTTCTTCTTCCATTAACTCTCCTCTAGACTAAGCAATGCAATGATATTAAGCTTGTATCTAATCTTAGTGTAGTAAACATGATGTTTTATCTTACTTAATGTAACTAAATCCTAAATGACTAACTCCACTATTTAATTCTAAATATTTTCATGTTTAGTCTCTCCATTTTGTGTATATATAGATGTACAATTATCCATAAGGAATAAAAACTATTTTGTTGATATTCCAAGGTGACCTATAGAAAATATTATTACATTTTAGTGATCTATATTATTATAAAGACCAAGATTCAGACTTGCTTAGAAGCTATGAACTCACATTTCATTACTTCAAACTCATTCATTAGCTTTAGACTCACCCAGTCCATAGCTAGGGACTCATTCAAAGATCTAATTTCATTAATCAAAGCATTCAACCCTGCTTAGTAGCTTCATTATGGAATTCTTCAAACATTCAAGTTTTTTGACACAAGTTGATATGAAATTGCTTTAGAATCCATCAAAATTTATTATGAAATTGATTTGGACTCCATTATATTGCTTCAAACTCCACCAAATTGATTTAGACTCCACCATATTACTTTAGAGTTTGCTAGAATCACTCTAGACTCTTCCAATCCAAATTTTGAGCATGAAAAACTAAATATATATACTTGGAGATTGTTTAATCACTTACTACTTATAAAACTACTATAAATAGTAAAGCTATAAATAGAATTTCTATATATATCTATCTATGTAAATATGTCCATAGTATTGAATAAGTAAATCAATCTAGTAGATCTATGTAGCCATTCTCAGTAGATATGCAATGGATTTTGTAACCGATCAATTTTCCTATTCTAGAATGTCAAATGTCTATTTTGAAGACACAATAAAATTAGGAGATTTATCTTGACAAGGGGAGATTGACTACTAAGATATAGGGATCTACTATTACAACATTATATAAGTCGATCTTCATATTTTGATGAAGAAATAAAAAAGATAAATTGAAAAATAAATAATAAATTTATTCAATTAATATTCTAGCATAGTTACTATGATCATAGGAATCCAAGAAAGGAGGTTAGTATAGTGTTATTTCAAGAAATACAATTTAAATAAACACATTAACACTTACTCTCCTAACCTAGATACTAAGGAGAACATAGTAACCTATAACTAAATGAAAGCACAACTAAAACATAAAATAAAATAACTTTTTTACCTTCCTTGGGAGCTCCAAATGATTTGTTGAGTGACTTGTTTGGCTTGTACATCAAGAAGTCTTTGGAAATTAATCTTGTTGGCTCCTTCTCTCCATGGCACTATGGATTTAATGTGGCTTGTGATTGATTAGATTAATATTTTAGAATTATAACACTATTGATATGAGTCTTATGGAATAAATCCTACATAATAACTCTACAATATCCAAGCTTAAAAATGAAGAGGTATGGCCTTGTATTTATAGCCTTAGGAATTAAATGTCACCCAAGGTGAGTTAGGGTTGAGCTTAGGCTTGGAATGGGTTCAAACTAAACTAATTATGATTTAAAATTACTAGGCATGGTTCTCAAAATTAGATATTTTAGGATATTTTCAAAGAGATTGACAACTCATAAAGGCAATGATGGAAGGCTAGGATATTTTAAATTTTTTGAATTTTCTTTTTTAGATATTCATTAATTTAAAATGTATAATTAAACTAGGAATTTAATCTATTTTAACTTGTTAATTGATTTAGATTAGCTTTTTAACTCTTTTAAGATTTGCTTTAAGTGTTTAAGTGGCCCACTTAATAGGTTTATAAGCCAAATTGATAGTTGTGATGCCACAAGGTGATTAGGGATGAATTCATGAGATGTTTTTGTTGTATACAATAGGATACCCAAATTAGGGATGTATCAACATGATTATGAGCTTTGATGAATGATACCCAAGAAAATTTAGGACGTTTAGTAATTCCTAGGCTTAATTTATAATGGTTGGTAGGAATCCATCTAAAGTCTAGTTAGAGGCTATTTTTGACAAATTTTAAGTGTTTATAGTTAATATTTCATTTATGTAGTATATTTTGATTAATGGATAAATCATCAATTTTTAAGTATCCATTCTTCTTTCATTCTTATTCCTAGGGTGAGAAAGATACCACTCTCCTCAATAATCAGGAACATATTTTATATGGTATTTTTTGTATTTATAATTTATATTAATTTATTTCATGTCTACAATAGTAATTATAAATAGAGTTTAAAACTTGTAGGAAATTATCGTCTAAAATTTAATTTAAAATTTTAACGAGCGTGTTTATTTCTAGCAAGTGTGTTCATTTTCAACAAGTGAGTTTACTTCCAACAATTGTGTTTACTTCCAAAAAGTGTGTTTATTTCTAGTAATCATGTTTATTTATAACAAGTGTGTTTATTCAAGTTAGTGTATTTATTTTAGCAGATTAGATTACATAGTGTTTTAATTTTACAAGTGATTTTATTTAATGCATAAGAAAATACTTTATAGGATAGATTAGATTAGACATTTAGAAAGATAACAAAACCCCCAAATCATATCTGTAAGACTTACATCCATAAGGCTTGATGAAAAAAACTTTGGACACTGATCCTGGTTTGAATCATATCACTAGATCAAGTGGATTAAATGAAGGGATTAATGACACCCATCATTATTGGCACTTTTTTTGGGGATATGTAGGTTCTAGTAAGTTAATCCTTATTATTATATAGTAAAAAGACAAAAACATTAAAAAAAAAATCAAAATTCACAAAAAAAAAATTATGAACTAACCTAGAGATGCTAAAGAAAGGTTCATCTCCAAAGATCTTTAATTAGGAAAAGAAGAGGAAAGAATATGAGTTTTGATTGAGAGATTTGAAAGTATATGAAAAACACTTGAATCATGTTTAGAATCATCACCAGAATTAGGTTAATCCTTAAAACAAAATCCTATAAGAAGACTCACATATGGGATATCTTCTCCTATATTAAGAATTAATCCCGAGGATCCTTTCTCTAGAATAGTAGGTCCTAGACCTCAATATTTTCAAGATCAAGAAGAAATAATAAATTAGATATATAATACCAATTGGGAGGAAACAAAAACCATGGATGATAGCCAAGAAAATATAGAAAATCTTGAAGAAAATATAATACAATTACAATAGGATAGATCCTTTTCTTTGGCTATAGTCATAGATCCAGTAGATCAAATCTTGATGAAAAACATCTCACCATCAATTATACCAAATTTTAGGGGTAAATATTTGGAATATCTAGATCAATTATTATTTGAATTTAAAATCCTATTCCAAACTTATGATTATATAACTAACAGTCAGAAACTCAAAATGTTCCCTTACACACTTAAGGAGGTAGCCATGAGATGGTTTATGGGCCTTTAAGGTGACTCTATCAATACATGAAGAGACATGGAAACTATATTTCTTGATAAATATCAAGATTATTTTAGATTAAGGGATATAAAATAATATTTATTCAAGATCAAATGGAATGAAGAAGAAATTTTGGAAGATTATCTAGATATATTTACATTTTCCCACAAACGTAGTGGTTATCTATTGATAGAAAAGGTAGTAAAATTGGTTTTTTTTAAGAGATTAGATGATGAATCTAGGGATGATTTGAATCTAATGGGAAAAATAAATATTTTCAAATTAACATTCCATCAGATTTTAGATCTATGTACTAATTATTCCAAAACAAAACCAAGTATCAAGAAAGGAAAATTAGGCAAATCTAATGAAGTAAGTCAATTGATGGAAGAATTTGTCAATCTATAAACTGACATTTTAGTCTAGTTAAATAGTACATTATATGGCATTAAATAAAAATATAACTCCACCACATAACCTTTAGCCATCTATTGTCCAAAATGTAAATTGAAACATGCTCTCAGAGATTGTCCTATGGATAAAATAGAAATATGTGGGATATTTGACAGTTAAAAACATGACACATATCATTTTAGTCATATTTTTGTTTTAAAAAATAAATTGAAACAAATTACACAACCTATAGAAGAATTGAACTATGTCTAGAGACAAAATATATTTACACAAAATCAAACCCAAGTTCAGTTCATTCCATGAAATCCCATTAATCCATGGATGACACCTTAGATTACTCAAGCACCTCAAACTATGTGGGGATGAGTATAACCATAATGGGTTAATCAAGAATGGATGATGTCAAAACCTTGGATGATGCATCAACAATCATAGATACCCCAACCATAGTCAAAAAAATGGGAAAATACATAGTGGAATGTTAATCCACATTTTAACCTCCATAGAATAAGTTAATCATCCTACATAACAAGTTAATCAGCCTTAATTACCTTCTCAACTTATGGATAACCCCAAACATAAACCATCAACCCTTGTCTATGTAAATTAATAAGAACAAACCATGAATTTATGAGCTATTGAACTTGAAAACATTCATATAAGATTAGGAAGAATAGTTCAATAACCTCTTATCACCATTTCTGAATTGCCCAATGAAAAGCCAAAAATAAATACACATCAGTCCATAGTCATAATAGAGGAACCTGCAAAGTGTCATAAAAACTAGAACATATTACTATTCCTCCACCCATTTATTTTCTTAATAGATTAAATGAGATTAAAACCAAGAAAGAATCTGATTTGATTCAAGAATTAATAAAATTGAACATTGAAGTACCCTTGTTATAGGTTGTCAGGGATATTCTAGAATTAAATACAGTCACTAAAAGCCTATGTATCAAAAAACCTAAAAGAAAAAAATACCCAAAAACCATACATGTAGATGGTAAACTTGTTGATCTATTAGTAGGAAAATTACTTTTGCCTAAGTATGTAGATCTACATAGTCTAGTCATAATAGTTACCATAGGAAATAAATAAATACCTAATATTTTGGTAGATTTGGGTGAAAAAATCAATGTAATGACAACTAAAACTCTTTAGACATTGTCTCTTATGGTATTGTAACCCACCTCCACCATTATTCAAATGGATGATGAGTTAGATGCTAAACCAAAAGGTACTATAGAAGATGTGGCTATAATGATTAAACCATGGGAATATCTATAATTGTACTTCCCATGACTCTACTCTTCCATATGATTACACATAGGCTCATGTGTAAAATATTGACCCTATTTATCCTAAATTGAGGTATTTTCCACTTGCATATACATTTCCCACATCATACATCCATCCCTTATACATCATTAGCACAACTTTGACCTTTTGTGCACTAGATAGGCCCTCTAGATGCCTCTTAATACCCTTTTAGAGGCCTGTTAACCACCTAAAATGGCCATTTGACCTAGGTTGTGGCTTATGGAGGAAACCTATGGCCTAGGTTGCATGTTTCATTTACAAACTCCATGGCTTGGGTAGAACATGTAAAAAGGGTCCTTGTTTGTGCCCAAATGGCTAGAAAGGACTAGTTTTTGGACTTTTGGTAGATTAGGGTTGAGATATATGTCACTTTCTCATTTATTTGAGCCTCTCTCTCCTAAATTTTTCTTATATATTCCCACTTGATCATCACACTCAAATATTGGCTGCCTTATTGAATCTCACCTAGTTCTTACTTGGCATACTTATTTTTCTTTGTGACAAAGGATGCCCTATTATCCTATAGCTTATCTTGGTGATTCACATTGCTCTCTATAGTGTTCTTAAAGCTTATGGGTTTATCATATCTCCTTGAAGACTCCATTTCACCTATTATTATGATCCATGGATTGGCTCTCTCTTAGTTAGTAGATTCTCCTTCACCTCTTCCACAATTTTTGGTTCTTGGTCTTGACTCAGCTCACACACTCTTCCTCTCTTGCTTCTTATCTTGGATAATCAGTTGGTATAAATTTTACACACTTCCTTTGAGTTTAATATGAGGGTAGTTTGTTATGCAAAGTGAAATTATTGTTTGTTTGTAGTAGTATACATGCTAGGGTTTGATTATTTTAGTGATTTAGCTTGTTTAGGGCATTGTCTAGGATAGTTTATAAAGTTTATTACATTTGTATGTGGTTAAGAATATATTAATTACTTGAAATATATTCCATTATATGTCATTATTACATTGGAAACATTTATAATTACATAATATAATCTTAAATGCTCAAAATAATCTATACAATTTGCATAACCATCTACTCTCTTGTTAAATTAAAAAATTGCATTATTAGGAAACAATATTGTTAAAATTAAAGAGTTAGCTAAAACTTAGAGTAAGCATGCTATTAAAACCTTGATTGAAAAAATATTTACTTACTAAAATGTATTTCATGCGGCCTGAAAGTGCTCTTACTTCTAAGTTTTCACATTACTTGTTAGCTCTCTTTATTCAACATTGTTATTTTTGCAATTTGTATGAAAATAGTTTTCTAGTCTTAGTTACTTTATTTACTATGGTTATACCCATTAGATATACCTAAATCCTTTGCATGCTTGATCATGCTATCCCTAACCTAGTTTATAATTCTATCTATATCTTGGTGAAATTTGACAAACTAGATAGCCACTATATCTCTTATAGCCTTTAGAAGCCTTGAGCCCTCTAGCCTTCTAGTTGTTTATTTAAGTACCCTATGTAACTTTACAAATCACTAGTGGTTTTGTTTATATTCTTAGAGCTACATTCTGTCACACCTGGTGGGATATGTATAACATGCCAAAAAAGGTCCCTGTTTGGGCCCAATTAGCTAGAAATGGTTTTTTTTGGCCTTTCAAAAGATTAGGGTTGAGATATATGTTAATTTATAATTTATTTGAGCCTATCTCTCCTAATTTTTTTCTATAATATTCCCACTTGATCATCACACTCTAAGCTTTGTTGCCTTACTCAATGTCACCTAGTTCTTGCTTGGCACACTTAATTTTAATTGTGACATGGGATGCCCTACTATTCTACAACTTATCTTGGTGATTCACATTTCTATCTATAATGTTCCTAAAGATTTTAGGTTTCTCCTAGCTCCATAAATAATATATTTCACCTATTATTGTGTTTTTTTAATTGGTTCTTTCTTAGTTGTCAAATTCTCCTTTACCTCTTCCATAGATTTTGGCTCTTGATCTAGAATCAGCTCACACACAACTTGATCCTCTTCCTCTCTTGATTCTTTAGACACTATCTCTTATGGTACTTTAACCCACCTCCACCATTATTCAAATGTATGATGAGTTAGATGCTAAACCAAAAGGTACTATAGAAGATGTGGTTATAATGATTTTATCATGGGAATATCTATAATTGTACTTCCCATGACTCTACTCTTCCATATGATTACACATAGGCTCATGTGTAAAATATTGACCCTAGTTATCCTAATTTGAGGTATTTTCCACTTGAATATACCTTTCCCACATCATATATCCATCCCTTATACATCATTAGCACAACTTTGACCTTTTGTGCACTAGATAGGCCCTCTAAAGGCCTCTTAGTACCCTTTTAGAGGCTTCTTAACCACCTAAAATTGCCATTTGACCTAGGTTGTGGCTTATGGAGGAAACCTATGGCCTAGGTTGCATGTTTCCTTTACAAAATCCATGGCTTGGGTAGAACACATAAAAAGGGTCCTTGTTTGTGCCCAAATGGCTAGAAAGGACTAGTTTTTAGACTTTTGGTAGATTAGAGTTGAGATATATGTCACTTTCTCATTTATTTGAGCCTCTCTCTCCTAAATTTTTTCTTATATCTTCCCACTTGATCATCACACTCAAATATTGGCTGCCTTATTGAATCTCACCTGGTTCTTACTTGGCATACTTATTTTTCTTTGTGACAAAGGATGCCCTATTATCTTATAGCTTATCTTGGTGATTCACATTGCTTTCTATAGTGTTCTTAAAGCTTGTGGGTTTCTCCTAGCTCCTTGAAGACTCAATTTCACCTATTATTATGATCCATGGATTGGCTCTCTCTTAGTAGATTCTCCTTCATCTCTTCCACAATTTTTGGTTTTTGGTCTTGACTCAACTCCCACACTCTTCCTCTCCTGCTTCTTATCTTGGATAATCAATTGGTATAAATTTTACACACTTCCTTTGAGTTTAATATGAGGGCACTTTTTTATTCAAAGTGAAATTCTTGTTTGTTTGTATTAGTATACATGCTAGGGTTTGATTATTTTAGTGATTTAGCTTGTTTAGGGCATTGTCTAGGATAGTTTATAAAGTTTATTACATTTGTATGTGGTTAAGAATATATTCATTAATTGAAATATCTTCCATTATATGTCATGCTTACATTGGAAACATTTATAATTACATAATATAATCTTAAATGCTCAAAACAATCTATACAATTTGCATAAACCATCTACTCTCTTGTTAAATAAAAAAATTGCATTATTAGGAAACAATATTGTTAAAATTAAAGAGTTAGCTCAAACTTAGAGTAAGCATGCTATTAAAACCTTGATTGAAAACATATTTACTTACTAAAGTGTATTTCATGCAGCCTGAAAGTGCTTTTACTTCTAAGTTTTCACATTACTTGTTAGCTCTCTTTATTCAGCATTGTTATTTTTGCAATTTGTATGAAAATAGTTTTCTATTCTTAGCTACTTTATTTACTATGGTTATACCCATTAGATATACCTGAATCCTTTTCATGCTTGATCATGCTATTCCTAACCTAGTTTATAATTCTATTTATATCTAGGTGAAATTTGACAAACTAGATAGCCACTATATCTCTTATAGCCTTTAGAAACCTTGAGCCCTCTAGCCTTCTAGTTGTTAATTTAAGTACCCTATGTACCTTTAAAAATCACTAGTGGTTTTTTTATATTCTTGGAGACACATTCTGTCACACCTGGTGGGATATGTATAACATGCCAAAAAAGGTCCCTGTTTGGGCCCAAATAGCTAGAAATGGTTTTTTTTGGCCTTTCAAAAGATTAGGGTTGAGATATATGTTAATTTATCATTTATTTGAGCCTATATCCTAAATTTTTTCTATAATATTCCCACTTGATCATCACACACTAAGCTTTGTTGCCTTATTCAATCTCACCTAGTTCTTGCTTGGCACACTTAATTTTAATTGTGACATGGGATGCCCTACTATTCTACAACTTATCTTGGTGATTCACATTTATATCTATAATGTTACTAAAGATTTTAGGTTTCTCCTAGATCCCTCAATAATATATTTCATCTATTATTGTGTTCCTTTAATTGGTTCTTTCTTAGTTGGCAAATTCTCCTTTACCTCTTCCATAGATTTTGGCTCTTGATTTGGAATCAGCTCACACACAACCTGATCCTCTTCCTCTCTTGATTCTTATCTTGAATAATAAATTGGTAGAAATTTTGCACACTTCCTTTTATTTTGATATGAGGGCACTTTACTATGCAAATTAAAATTCTTGTTTGTTTGGAGTAGTATACATGCTAGGGTTTAATTATTTTAGTGATTTAGCTTATTTAGGGTATTATTTAGGATAGTTTATAAAGTTTATTGAATTTTTATGTGGTTAATAATATCTTAATTTATTGAAATATCTTCCATTATAAGTCATGATTTCATTGGAAACATTTCTCATTACATAGTATAACCTTGAATGCTCAAAATAGTATATACAATTTGCATAAACCATGTACTCTCTTGCTAAATCAAAAAATTGAATTATTAGGAAATAATAGTGTTTAA
Organism: Torreya grandis; assembly: GCA_037957365.1. Lineage (NCBI taxonomy): Eukaryota > Viridiplantae > Streptophyta > Pinopsida > Cupressales > Taxaceae > Torreya > Torreya grandis. The sequence goes on from JARHVA010000584.1 coordinate 4,099,206, forward strand.
TGTAAAGAGTTATCTCAAAATTAGAGTATGCATGCTATTAAACCCTTTCTTGAAAACATCTTTACTTCTTAAAGTGTCTTTCATTTGGCCTAAAAATGACTTTGCTTCTAAGTTTTCACATTACTTGTTATCTCTCTTTATTCAACATTATCATTTTTGTAATTTGTATGAAAATAGTTTTCTAGTATTATCTAATTGATTTACTATGGTTATAGCCACTAGAGATACCCACATATTTTGCATGCTTGATCATGTTATCCCTAACCTAGTTTATAATTCTATCTATAGCTTGGTGAATGCTGACAAACCAAATAGCCACTATAGATCTCTTGTAGCCCATAGAATCCTTGAGGCCTCTAGCCTCATAGTTGTTTAATTACCCTATATACCCCCTACTAAACACTAGTGGTTCTATTCAAATTCTTGGAACTATATTTTGGCATGCCTGGTGGGATATGTAAAACACATCAAAAAGGTCCTTATTTGGGGTCAAATGAAAAAAATGGTTAGTTTTTAGCCTTTTGGAAGACCAGGGTTGAGATATATGTTACTTTATCATTTGTTTGAGACTCTCTCTCTTTCATTTTTTCTTTGATCTTCCCACTTAATCATCACACTCTAATTTTGGCTACCTGCTTGATTCTCACTTGCTTCTTGCTTAGCACACTTAGTTTTCATTGTGACATGGGATTCCCTACTATTATATAACATATCTTGGTGATTCACATTGCTCTCTACAGTGTTACTAAAGCTCATAGGTTTCTCCTATCTCCCTTAAGACTCCATTTCACCTATTATTGTGCTCCTTTTATTAAATCTCTCATAGTTGGTAGATTCTCCTTCACCTCTTCCATAGATTTTGGCTCTTGGTCTAGACTCAACTCACACATAGCATGATCCTCTTCCTCTCTTGCTTCCTCACTTGAATGATCAGTTGGTATAAATTATTCACACTTCCTTTGAGTTTTATATGAGGTAACTTTGATATAAAAATTAAAATTCTTGTTTGTTTGGATTAGTATACATGCTAGGATTTGATTGTTTTAGTGATTTAGCTTGTTTAGGGAATTATCTAGGATAGTTTCTAAAGTTTCTTGCATTTTTATGTGGTTAATAATATCTTAATTACTTGAAATATCTTAAATTATATGTCATGCTTTCATTGGAAGCTGTTGATGACAAAAATTGTGCTTGATCTTAATCAATCAACAATGGGAAGTTTTAAGCTATGGGATATTGCGGCTTGAAACAACCTCCAGATGTTAGAGAAGCTGGTCTCTTATTTTGTATCAAGTGTTGGGGGAAAAGGGATAGAAAATTAAATAGAAATGTAAATGTAGGAAATGAAACCTAATTATGGTGATGCGCTTGAGTGTAATCCTAATCCTAACCTTGGGCACAATGAGACTATATGTGGGATTCAATTACATTTAAGAGCAGACAAGTGCATGATCAATGTAAAAGATTGAAATAATAGAAATAGAGGCTCATAATAGAGACTTATTTTGCTAAGATACATGAAATGTCAACAAAGGCATAGTGTTCAATCTTCCTAATATAATATTTCAATCGCATAAGAGGCATAGAAATCACGTACAGTTATGTAGAGCTTTTGACTCAAGAAAATGAGACAAAAGCAAATGACATTCCTAATCACAACAGTAGAAAATCTACAGTATAGAATACTTTGAAAATGACACAGATAACATCAACCAAGGCATATATTTCAATTTTCTTAATTCATTCAGCCACATAAAAGGCACAAAAACATGCACAGTTACATCAACTTTACAACTCAAGAAAATCAGACAAAAGCAAATGATATTACTAGTCAAAACTCTAGAAAGTCTAAAACTATAGAAAGTCCCTCTTTTTTCCTATCTTCCCTCTTCTTTTATAGCCTCAGATGTCTCTTTTCATCATCCCCCTTCCCGCTCAATTCTACTCCACCCTTAACTCACAGGGGACAAATAGATGGTGCTTTCAATGCCTTGGATGTATCATGATCTTATCAGGAACTGCCCTAATTATGGCATGGTGATTCATGTCTAGTACCTCCTTCCACACCTAAATTTCTCATTCCATCATTTGCTTAGCTACTTAATTGTCCATTCTGCCTCCACTTATAGGGGACAAATAGATGGCCCTTTTAATGTTTGTAGGCCCCCAAAAATCTACTTGGCAAACTGTTCCATCTACCAGAAATAACTCCCACTAAGTTTCCCTCCATCTCACTTTTTGGCAATAGACACATGAAACACTCTATTCTGTTGAAATAGAAGAGGACACTTAGTCAATTCCTAAAATTCTCCTTATTTCTTAGAAGACACCATAGAATGACACTTGGTGCTTTCCACCTAATTTATCAAAGACACATGACATTGTCCACTTTCTCTATGTCCTGCTCAGGAATGCTCTACCTTCAACACCTATCACATTCTACTTCTTCGATACTTATCAATTTAACAAAATAAAAATCACCACATTCCTTGCCCAAGCAAATTTTAAAAGGGGAAGGATGCACATGGCATTCTTCACATGTTGACACTTGGTGCTATGAAGGTCTTTGAAATAACACCTGGGACCCACCACAATCTTTACTTGGCAATGAAGCTCGAAGATGGTCTCTTAGAAGTTGACATGTGGAAGCCTCCACTATTCTTAGAAAGATACATGGCATCTTTTTCTTCTCCTACTAGGGGTATTTGGCATCTTCCACTGCATTCAAGAATGGAGTAGAAAGGGGCTCAGAGAGTGACACTTGGTAGCATCCGCTGCCCTTTGGCACTTAAACAAAATGAAACAATGCCTTTTTATGTTGAACCAAAGCATTGAACCCATGCATTGAACTAAAGTCTCTCAGATGCCGACACATGGTGACTTCCACTTTCCTCTAAAAAAGGTAGTCCATGGCCTTCCATGACTACCACTTGGCACTTTCTGCCTGATCCTACTGCTTAGCTCGTTGAAAGCCTTTACCAAAAAATAGAATGAAACATGGGTGCCGATATGAGATGCAGTTGTTGACAGATGGTGAATTTCACTTAGTTTTTATTAGATGTGTGACACATTCTACAACCTTCTTAAAAGTTATGAAAAGTGTCTCAAATGACACCAGCTGGCTGGCTCTATGTTTTGGAAAGTGACACTTGGCAGTTTTCACTCAAAATTGAAACTTAGGTAAAAATGAAATGAAGGAAACAACAAGGGAAAGAAAGTCCATGCTCAAATTATGCCACTTGGACTTTTGAGCTTGCTCAAAAAGAAACCCAACTCCCACTCGGTCAAAATTTTAAAATTTCATAGCTTCAAAAGTGATGTCTAGTAGATGGACCATTCATGGTCAGATAACCCTCACATGTTCTGCAATTCAATGAAAGCTAGATCAAGGTTAATGATATCCTTGTGAAAAAAGGTTTACAAAATCTACACTGTAGCTTTTAGTTTGAATTCTAGCTAGGTAATAGGAACCAGAATAGCTTTGACTTTTGAGATTGAGGAATCATCTCACAAATCCTATAAAACTATTTGATCCCTCTGTCTAGCCAGTAGTAATGGTTCAATTTGATCTACCATTAGCACTATGTTGGCATCTAGAAATGGAGAAGGAAGTCCTAGTTACACCAGATCTTCAATATGTTGTCTCATCTCACTGATGTCTTCTTTCACGACCTTGAGAAGCTCTTGGCAATGGTTGGCCATGGCATTGTAACTGAGCACCTCATTGATCCGTTTCATGGTGACCATTCTATCAGTGATTCTTGTGGTTGCCAATGTCACATCCATTATATTGTAGAGCTTCTACAACAAGGTTTAGGAGTTTGTGACTCTATTAGAGACTGTGGCTAGAGTGTTCTACACTGAATCTTCCACCTTCTCACATAATTTCTGTGCATTGAGCATGAAGGTGAGAGATGGCATGAGCTGGATAATCTTTGAGGAGATTCTTTCCCACATTGACTCGTAGAGCTCCTTCACCAGTTCTATCACTCCTACACCTTGTGGCCTATTATCTATCTCTATTTTCAATTGCTCTATTTTTTGTTGCTCTACTTAGAACTAGGCTTGAAAAGCCATAGCCTTGTTTTGTTCCTCCAACAACCCCTATTGTGATTGGGTAACTTGCAACTGAAGTCCTTCGACTCTTCCTTGTAACATTACTTTCTCTCACCTAAGGGGTGTTTTTTCATCTTTTGCAAGTGTGAGCTCTATTTTAATTAATCATTCTAGGCTTGGACTACTTGTTGAGTCTAAAAGGAAATAATATCTTGCAACTATTTATTCAAGCTTGCTATTTCATTATCTCTCTTATTTATTTCTTTGGCCAAACTGCTATAGTTTGCCTTTTCTTTGGCCAAGTCAGCCTCCATCTTCTACAGTCTTCTTGATGTTTTAAAATAATCATCTATGACTACAGAAGTGGATTCTGTCAGTATCTCAACTCTATCTTGGGGTTTGAATAAGGACATATCAATGGCCACTACATTCATCGTATAATCCTCTAGCTACATTTGCTCACTCAGCTTGATGATGTTGGGTGATAAATGGGCCACCTTCAATTGCTACTGAATAGGGTCAAATTGTGACCATAGGTGTGGGGTAACCAATGCTCTATTCTCTTTAGTTTTCTTTTTCTCCATCCAGGCTTCTCTTGCCTTCTTAGCAGCATCAGCCTATGTCTGGAAGGTGGAAGGGGATGCAATGTGTCCTCCCACAAAAGGATATCCCTATGGTAGGCCATATTGGATAGCTAGTGGTTGGCTATGGGCAATCTGAGGAAAAGGTTTCTTGGGAGCAGAAGGGGAGAAATAGGGTAATGTTAAGGCTTGAGGCATCAAGGATGGGGTGAATTATGAAATGGGGATGGCAGAGGTGATAGGAGGTGTCATGCCAATAGGGAAAGGAACAGACTGAGAGGGAGGAAGAGGAGTAATACTTACTTGAGGGGGAATTACAGTGCTCTATGCTTGGCACTATGAAGGTTTTTCTTCCTCCTCTGAATTTGTTTAGAACTACACCCTCTTTCTCTTCTTGGGTGTCTCCAACTCTGGTTGTATCTGCTTCCCTTCCACTTCTGTCGTTGCTAGTGGTGCATGTGGAAAAATAGGGACTTCAATCACTTTTGATGATGGGGAAGCTTTTGGTGGTGAAGACACCACACTCTTTTATTGTTCTATGGTGCTAAGAGGCTGGGGCCAGGCTGATGTAGTGACTACAACTGCATCTTATTTTGAGGCCTATGGTTGCTAGCTTGGTCCTACTCTAGCTTCTTGCTCTATCTCGAGTGTCAAAAATTGACTTATTTTTGGGCTAGATGCAGGGGAGGGATGACACTCATCCCAAATTTCCTCCCATATTTCATCTAAATCCATGCTTTTAAAAGTGTGGGTGGTTTGAGAAATTTCTTGCCAATATTTCCAATAGGCCTCAATCTTCTCTGCATCCTAATCTTTGTTCTTCAACATCCTTCTTAACCAAAAGTCATCCTAAATTTGGGATCATAATCTCTTTGCTTATCATATAAGGTTTCCCATGGCCTATTCTGTGGCTAGGGAAAATCTGTCAATTCAACATAGAGACCAGGAGCATCTTTTGTAGGGTTCTTTTTGGTTTCCCAAAATGGGCAGCCTTCATGTGAAATATTGACCCCAATCCTATTGGTCCTTACTAGGGAAGCTATGTAATCACTTAGGTCATAAACCCATTTGTCTTTGACTAAAAGGAACCCTAGGAAGGCCAGTTTTCTCAACAACATAGTCTCAGCATCTCTAGTTTCCAAACTCATGTTGCCTGCCATCCATGAGAGATTTACATTTTTCTCTTCTTCTTCCTAGAACCATACTCATTGTCAACTACTGACACCTGCCTAGTGACTTCTAGGAATGCCAACCTAAGAGTTAAGGTCTTCAGTAGTAACACTGGTTCCCCATAGAAACTATGAACCCTTAAGATCATGTGGTGGGCCCCAAAATGGAAGTCACACGAGATTGGACAACTAACCAGGAGGTTTGAAGCACTTGTAAATAACCTATTTATGATAGGTTCAGGGCTAAGGCAATGAAGAAAAGGGGTAACGAATAGTTCCCAAAAATCATAGAGGTCACTAGTTTTTGATAAAAAGTGTGTCCATGTAAACACAAGAATGGTCCTTTGGGGGTCAAAAGCTGGGTCATATAGGTTCAGATTCATATATTGAGTGAAAAGGTCAAGGTTCTGATGCAGTATGAGATCAAAAAAAAGGAGGAATACCTGAACACCCCTTTTGATTTGAACTAGGTCAACTAATCCACTATTGAAAAGGCTATGTGCTTTGAGAAGTCAAGTCGATACTCTTGCATCTTGTCGACTATTTTTAGCTTGAAAAAGATGTACATTTGTTCTGCATATATTGCCATGACATCCTTCATGCCAAATATGAGAGCCATCATTGACAATGCATCTTGGCTAGTTGGCATGAACTAAGTTCTTGGTGCAGGGAGTGTGGGTATCGTTGTATCACCATCAGCCATTTGTAACTCAGACCTCGAAAACCTTATCTGAGTGTTGATGTTTGCCCACGTCCTTTTCATCCTATCAATAGTGGGGAATGTGGCGGTATTGTCATAATGTAAGGCTAACATGTCCCTTATATCTTGTGGGGTGACTTGTAGCATGAAGGGGCCATGTTTAATGGTGTAAGATGGTGCATGGAGAAAGTATGTGCATAATTCAATCACATCAGGGCATGGATGCACAATTGGGACAATGAATTGAGCCAGTTGTGAGGTCCATATCCTCATTTTGAATGTCTTGTATTGCCTTGCTCTAGCTCTTTGAAGACACCTTTGGTGTGCCCCTTCTCTAAGATTCTTGCTACTAGTTCTTTGCAAGATCAGGTCTATGATTCCATCTGCATAATCCTTTACTTTTGATGGGTCACTGGCTTGACCAACTTCCATGATTCTAGTTCTTGGATAATTTCTCAATGATTGTGCAAGAGCTCTAGCATATGACTTACTAACCAGCAACCTATCAAGAGATCTAGGTGTCTCAACTCCTTGTTATGAAGATGATGTTCTTGCCATCTCTATATATTTTATGTGATACTTGGTATGAACCTTGTGCAAGATAAAAACACATTTTCTGAAACAAATTTTTACTAGGCACTAACAATCGCAATGAGTAGGATATTTTTGCAAGTGTAGGAATGCTTGAGAGTTTGTAAACTTCAAATCTTACTAAGAGATATTTATGGACCTATCAAGTCTCAAATAGCATTAAATTCAAATGACCATTAGTAGATCCTACTCAATCTTTAGGAAATAGTGAGGTGGACACGCTATGCAAGTTGTAGTACAAGGTACCTTAGAGATTTCAAAAGATTTGGGAAGCATTTAAAGTGGAAAAAATTTAAAGAATTAAAACCTTCTAAGCCACCAACTTTGTGTTTAAAACACTTATTTAAGTGGAAAAACAACAATGGAAAACAAAAATAATGCGGGAATGGGAAACTACCTAACTACATTAAATAAGCATCTTTATCTCCCTCTGGGATGAAAAAAATTTCTAACATCTTCTTCATGACAGGTCAGCTTATGTCACCATACAAGTGATTGAAATGGGTATATCTTTGGTGAAATGTCCTTTGTACAGACCACATGGATTTGCTTGCATTTGAGTGAGTCTGGGTCACACATGCTTTTGACATCCATAAGCTCTTCTTGCTCTTGAAAGCTCATCAAATACTGGTTCTTCATTTTGTCGTGTCTCATCAAGAAATCGATGGCTATTGGTTCTCCACTCTGTGTCTTTTGATATTCATCATCTTTTAGCTTATCTCCTTCTGCCTCATTTTTGGGTTCCATTTCATCATCATGCTCCTTGATGAATTCAACCTCTTGAAAGGATAAATCTTGGCATCCCCTCTGCATATTTAGTTGAGTCTCGATGTTGTCTTCTCCACATCTGGCTAGTTTATAGCCTCCTTGAAGGATAGTGTCACCTGTCTCAATGAATTTATCAAGGGAGTGTCCATGCTCCTCCACATATTCTTGCAAAGTGAGAAAGAAGTCAAAAATGATCTCTTCCTCATCAGAGGTTAAGACAAAAGCTTGTGACTTATCCTCTTGTTCATCAAAGGGAGTACCTATGGTGATTTCCTCCTCATCTGTCATGCAATCTTCTTGACTATCCATGAATTGAGTACACTCCTCTACATACTTATCTACTTCCTTCAAAATATATTCTTCTTTAAAAAGGGATAAATAAGAAGGCTATGATGAAAAACAAGAATCTTCTTGAGGAAGGGTGGAAGGGACTTGAGGGGAAAGTGAGGGTTTGGAGTCCTCTTCCCTTGCTGCTAATATAGACTCAACATTATTGGGGAAATGACCTTGATAGGTTTGACCTGGCTCATGAACAGGGGTGGCATATGTCTGATATGGAATTTGTGGTAGTGGATATGTAGTTTGATAGACTTGGTAAGGCTGTCTCTCATGAATGCTCAGCTTCTCTTCTAGAAATGCAATCAATCCACACACATCTAGCATCTCATATGTAAGCCTTTTCCAATTTGCTCTCTCAATGGGATCCCATTTACTTTTAATCAGATTTACTACATCCCTTATTTTATGGATGACATGATTATTAATTTCTTGGCCACATCCCCTTCTATTTTCAAGTTCCAATACATATTTTTGATATCCCAGTAATGCTTTTTTAAAGGTGAAAATAAGATTAGGTTGAGCATGGGATGTGACACATTGGGGAGACTGGGCATAAGACTAGTATAGCTCATGATAGGGTTGAGGTTGGTCATATCAAACCTATGAAGGGTGAAAATCATGACCATATGCATCTGTGATTCTAAGGGAAACTTGATCTTGATTAAAAATATATGAAGGAGAATAAGACTCATAGATATGAGTAACAGAATTATACATACCAAATGGTGATTTCTTGATGATACCAAGACTGCTTAATCAACTGATTTGACTCAGAGTCACTGTTGGTGTTGATGAAACAAAAACCTCCAAAGGCTAATTGGCCAAAGAATGCACAAAAATTATTTAACTCCTTGAAATATTGGTCCCACCGGGAGTGCCAAAAACTATTGATGACAAAAATTGCACTTGATCTTAATCAATCAACAATGGGAAGTTTCAAGCTATGGGATATTACGGCTTGAAACAACCTCTAGATTTTAGAGAAGCTGGTCTCTTCTTTTGTATCAAGTGTTGGGGGAAAAGGGATAGGAAATTAAATAGAAATGAAAATGCAAGAAATGAAACCTAACTATGGCAATGCACTTGAGTGTAATCCTAATCCTAACCTTGGGCACAATGAGACTATGTGTGGGATTCAATTACATTTAAGAGCAGACAAGTGCATGATCAATGTAAAAGATCAAAATAATAGAAACAGAGGCTCATAACAGAGACTTATTTTGATAAGATACAGGAAATGTCAACAAAGGCATAGTTTTCAATCTTCTCAATAGAATCTTTCAATCACATAAGAGGCACAAAAATCACTTACAGTTATGTAGAACTTCTGACTCAAGAAAATGAGACAAAAACAAATGACATTCCTAATCACAACACTAGAAAATCTACAATATAGACTACTTTGCAAATGACATAGATAACATCAACCAAGGCATAGAGTTCAATTTTCTTAATTCATTCAGCCACATAAAAGGCATAGAAACATGCACAGTTACATCAACTTTACAACTCAAGAAAATGAGACAAAAGCAAATGATATTACTGGTCAAAACTCTATAAAGTCTAAAACTATAGAAAGTCCCCCCATTTTTTTTCTTATCTTCCCTCTTCTTTTATAGCCTTGGATGTCTCTTTCCATCATCCCCCTTCCCACATAATTCTACTTTGCCCTTAACTCACGGGGGACAAATAGATGGCATTTCAATTTCTTGGATGTATCGTGATCTTATCAAGAACTATCCTGATTAAGGCATGGTGATTCATGTATAGTACCTCCTTCCACACCAAAATTTCTCATTCCATCATCTGCTTAGCTGCCTAATTGTCCATTATGCCTCCACTTATAGGGGACAAATAGATGGCCCTTTTAATGTTTGCAGGGCCCCAAAAATCTACCTGGTGAACTATTTCATCTACCAAAAATAACTCCCACTGATTTTCCCTCCATCTTGCTTTGTGGCAATAGATACACGAAACACTCTATTATATTGAAATGAAAGAGGACACTTAGTCAATTCTTGAAATTTTCCTTATTTCTTAGAAGGCATCATAGAATGACACTTGGTGCTTTCTGCCTGATTTATCAAAGACACGCGACATTTCCACTTTCTCTATGTCCTAATTATGAATGCTCTACCTTCAACACCTGTCGCATTTTGCTTCTTTGATACTTAGCAATTTTAAAAAATAAAACTCACTGCATTCCTTGCCTGAGCAACTTTTAAGAGGGGAAGGATACACATGGTAGTCTTCGCATGTTGAAACTTGGTGCTATGAAGGTCTTTGAAATAACATGTGGGACCCACCACAATATCTACTTGGTAATGAAGCTCGAAGATGGTCTCTCAAAAGTTGACACGTGGCATCTTCCGCTTCTCCTACTAGGGGTATGTGGCATCTTCCACTACATTCAGGAATGGAGTAGAAAGGGGCTTGAAGAGTGACACTTGGCAGCATCGGCTACCCTTCAAAACTTAAACAAAATGAAATGATGCCTTTATACAATGAATCAAAGCATTAAACCCATGCATTGAACCAATGTCTCTCAGATGCCAACACGTGGTGACTTCTGCTTTCCTTTGAAAAGGTAGTCTAAGGCCTTCCATGACTGCCACTTGGAGCTTTTTGCTTGATCCTACTGCTTAGCTTATTGAAATCCTTTGCCAAAAAATAGAATGAAACATGGGTGATGATATGAGATGCAGTTGCTGGCACCTGGTGCATTTCACTTAGCTATTATTAGATACGTGTTCTGTGGCCTTCTTGAAAGTTATGAAAAGTGTCTCAGATGACACCAGCTATCTGGCTCCATGTTTTGGAAAGTGACACTTGGTAATTTTTGATCGAAATTGAAACTTAGGCAAAAATTAAATGAAGGAAAAAAAGGGAAATAGAGCCTGTGCTTGGATTAGGCCACTTGGCAGCCTCTGTTGCACTTCAACACTTAGGCAAAAATAAACCTGCTCTCTACTCCAAAACTTTGTCGCCATGACCAAAGTATGTAGGAACCAAAATTGTAGTGCACGACTAAAAATTTAAATACGATGTAGAGTAAAAAATTACTCTACAAAAACATTTATCATTACATATTAGAATCCTAAATACTCAAAATAGTGTATATAATTTGCATAAACCATCTACTTTTTTGCTAAACTAGAAAATTGCATTATTAGGAAACAATAGTATTAAAAGTAAGGAGTTAAATAAAATTTAGAGTAGGCATTCTAGTTAAACCTTACTTGAAAACATATTTACTTCTTAAATGTCTTTCATTTGGCTTGAAAGTGCCTTTGATTCTAAGTTTGCACATTACTTTTTAGCTCTCTTTATTCAAAATTATCATGTTTATAATTTGTATGTAAATAGTTTTCTAGTCTGAGCTACTTGATTTAATATGGTTATACCCACTAGAGATACCTACATCATTTACATGCTTTATCGTGCTATCCCTAACCTGGTTTACAATTCTATATTTAGCTTAGTGAATGTCGATAAACTAAATAGCCACTATAGATTTCTTGTAGTCCATGGAAGCCTTGAGCCCTCTAGCCTTCTAGTTGTTTATTTAAGTACCCTATGTACCCCCCTACTAAACACTATTGGTTTTGTTCATATTATTGGAGCTACATTCTGGCATGCCTAGTGGGATATGTAGAACACAACAAAAAAGGTCCATGTTTGGGCCCAAATGGATAGAAATTATTAGTTTTTGGCCTTTTTGAAGATTAGGGTTGAGATATATGTTACTTTCTCATTAATTTGAGCCTCTCTCTCCTACATTTATTCTCCAATATTCCCACTTGATCATCACACTCTAATCTTGGCTGCCTTCTTGAATCTTACCTAGTTCTTTCTTGGTACACTTAGTTTTCATTATAACATGGGATGCCCTACTATTCTACAACTTATCTTAGTGATTCACATTGTTGTCTATAGTGTTACAAAATATTTCGGGTTTCTCCTAGCTCCCTCAAGACTCCATTTCACCTATTATTATGCTCATTTCATTGGCTCTCTCTTAGTTGGCATATTCTCCTTCACCTTTTCCATAGATTTTGGCTCTTAGTCTAGACTTATCTCATACATAACCTGATCCTCTTCCTCTCTTGCTTCCTAGCTTGAATAATCAATTGGTATAAAGTTTGTACACTTCCATTGAGTTTGATATAGCCACTATAGATCTCATGTATCCTATAGAATCCTTAAACCCTCTAGCCTTCTAGTTGTTTATTAAATTACCCTATGTACCCCCTGTCAAACACTAGTGGTTCCGTTTAGATTCTTAGAGCTACATTATGACACACCCAGTAGGACCTCACATATATTCTCACACTAGTTACATCCCATTTAAATATCTCTTAGTGAACTCCCCTTTGTTAGTTATTAGGCTTTGTTTTTAGTTGTGTTTCAGATCTCACCTTAGTTATTTTCTCCTTCTTTGGTTATATGTCATTCTCCTTGCTTGTTATCCATCTATTTTCCTTTTCTATTATTTCCCATGTTGCTCTTATTTAATTGAATCCATGGCTAGCCTCCCACCATTGGGATGCCAATCCTATTAGATTTAGGGCCTTATCCCTAAGCTCACTCATGACCAAGTCATGGATGTAATGGAATGCCATAGAAATTGTAGGATCTAGAAGGTTCCCTCAACCTAGTATGGTGATCTAGACCCTCTGACATTCCAAAGGGAACAATATTGGTAGATCTATAACCAATAGATGTAGTCCCCTTTTCATCAATTTAAGATTCATTCATCTAAAGATGTTTCTCCTTGGCCTCATGTCATAACTCATTTACCCATTCATGGTGATGAGGATCCCCTTATATAACTAAGACTTGATGAGCTATGTGTAATCATTAATTAATATCATATATTCCTTCAAGTGAATGAATTACACCCTTATCCCCTTAGGATTTGGTGACTTGATTACTCTAGAGATAGAAATTACACCTATTTTGTTTTGAGTGCCTTGACCAGTTTTCATGTGAGTTCCACACCTCTCTTGGTAGGAGACTCTACATAAATAATACATTCATGTCCATGTTGTGGGTCATAGGAATACCAACTCGGTGAGGCATCTTCATCATGAGGATTCCTCCCATCCTCCTAGTCCATCCTTTAGTGTTTTAGATAAGTGTGTTGATTTTGATCACCCCCTGTAGACTAGAGATATATGGGATGCTTATCTCAAGAATAAATGCCCTCAAGTTGACCCTTGTATGATGGCATGTGACCAGTATCATGGCAACCTAGGTCACCATGATCATTTTCATGAGTATGACATGTCATCCCATCATCCCCATAGGGAATGATATCCTTCTTGTGGTTATTTCCTACCCTATGGTAAAGACGATTTCTAACATGAGCATCTCCCATATCAAGAGCTACCTTGGAATTATCCTCTCTATAATCAAGGTTATGATAATGTCTATTGGCATAGGTAACATCATCACCATCATGATCCCCCTTGTGGAGATCATCACCAACCCATTATCAACTTTGCCTATGAGGATATCCATAGGAATCCTCTATCCCCTTAGGTACATGTAATTCCCCTTCCTATTCCTATCCTTAAACTACCTAAGTTCAATGGGACTTAGGACTCTAGTACCATGGAGAATATTAATACATTTATGATGGCATGTATGGATTGGGAATAGGATAAAGTCATGATTTTGAATCTCTTTTCTCATTCTTTATGAGCTAAATCTCTTGTTTGGTTTCAAAAAATTCTTATAGATTCTCTCTCTAATTTATAGCTCCTTCTAGATGACTTCCTCTATTAATTTGATATCTCTAGACCATTTAACCATAGCATCCAATCACTTAACTCTATGATGTATAACAAGGGAAAGTCAAATTTTGATTTTGTGTATAGGTGGTGCTCAACTATCCATGCATGTAGAACTAGGTTCTTGAATGATTAGCTTTATGACATGTTAACATGAGCATTGAGGTAAAAGGTTCACCTTAAGGTCCTCAAGCATGATCCCACCTCCTATGATAAAGCTATTAATGAGTGTTTGAAGATTGAAGTCTTTGAGGTGCATGTAGATAAATGACCTGTGCCAACCCAAAAGTCATCTTTTTTGTATGATCACAACTACAATGTGACTAATGATGGTGTCACTTATTCTCCTCCTAAGAAGATGTACAATAAGAATAGCCACAAAGTGAATACTCTGAGAAATAATCCAACTAAAAATAATGCTTCTAAATCAAGCACAATAAAACAATGGATGGTGTCTCCTTATGACCCCACCAAGTTTTATATTTCCATAAAATTAAGGGCCACGATGATGCCAATTATGCTACCTAAAATTTTGGTGTCCAAGCTTCACCTCCATCTCAGATTTTTACACTTGTAGAACCCAACCATAAATTAAATGTATTCAAGGAGCCTCTACTTAACCATGACAAGGAGAAGAAGAATAAAAATAAGAAAGAAAAGGCTAAGGCCCCTCATTCCCTTTCTTCCTCTTCTACCTCTTCTGACTCCTATTCCTAGGATGACCTGAGAGGGAAAGCCAAATACAAGAGTATCAAGGTCATTAATGATATTGACATAGCCTCTATTAGGTATGATTACTTTGTCAACACATGCTCAAGTTGAGTCACCAACCCTATTGGAGATAATAGTGGTTTTGGGCCTCCTGTCTAGCCCATGAGGGTAGGGAACCCTAAAGTTAGATTTGAATTTTGACGTAACATCCTTACTACATCATTAAGGAGTTATAAGGCCTCTCAATTGGGATCTCCATCTGGGACCTTTTTCTCCTTTGATATGAGCAAAGGGGCCCTATCTTTGATGATCTTGGTCTCTCTTATCAGGGCTTGCTATGGGATGATGTCAAAGTGTTATTCAACTCTAATGCATCCTATCACCCTCATCCTCCTATCCTATCTTTTGACCCTACCTCTTTACCAGAGGCTTTGTTTATTACAAAGAGGGCTTGGTTCCCCCTCTACATTGAGACTTCCATTAATGACTACCATGTTAAGAGATACATCATTGACTAAGGATATAAATTAAATTTTATGCCCTTATGTGTGTTCAATGAGATAGGGATCATTCAAAAGAATATCTCCAATTCTTTCCACAACTGTGTTGGTTTCAATAATGACATAGTTGCATCAGTGGGAAATGTGAATATCTAGGTCAATCTTGGCCCCAAGATAGTTAGGATTGAGTTTTTTTATGTTAGACTTGGATCTTTCATATAATATGATTCTTGACCATCCTTAGACCACTGCCATAGAGGCCATCATGTTAGCTATGTTTTTCATAGTTTAGTTTGTGCATGAAGGTGAGGTTCATATAATGGAGGCTAACCTAGATCCCTGGGCATTAATTTATGTAAATATAAATCCCTCAAGTAAGGCTTTGTTTATCTCCTCATAGGGATCTATGGACTCCCACATGCCCCTACATCTAAGTCTCACTTTATTAAGGATGAACATTGTGATCTAGCTAAGTATTGATCAATGTTCACTCCTTCAGAGTTTGGCATGCATTGGCCAACTCCATCTTGGGCTCTATGATTCTAGGTTAGCTATTCCCTTCTCAAAAAAATATTTCAAGATATCTTTCTAAATTTTAAGCTTCCTTCCTTGTCATGCTTTTTCCATCTAAGTATCAAATCTCTTAATGCATCTCCGATGGAGATTGATAGACTCAATGAGTCTAATCTTGATTGTTATTCCATCCATAGTATAGCATGTAACCTAATCAATAATAAAAGAGCTTAAAATAATCTCATGCCTACACATGATATGCATTACCATCCTCTTTTTTAAGTTTATAAGTCTTATTCACCAATAATGACCCCACCTTCAGTACTCTTATATTTTGGGTCATGATTGGTGAACCTAAGGATATGGATTATTCATCTCCTTCTTCTTTCCTTTTTCCTATTATTTTAAATTTTTGTAGGCTAAGTAATGGCCTGCTTTAGGGGCAGACCTCTAGGTAGGGTGAAGTGGTGACCTACCCTTGGGGTAGGCCTGTGCCTGGGCCTATGGTGCTTTGATGAGCCTCAAAGCTTATTAGAACACCTTCCCCATGCCCCTATTCGATGGATTACCCTTTTATGATATCCATCATCAAACCTGATGGGTCTCCGTAGCCACCTAGATTGTGCATTCCTCTTTGGATGTACCTTAGGATAGAATTAGAGTCTTTTTCTTTTTTTAGTTGGTTGGAATACTACTTGATGGTTGTTTTCCTTATACCAACTCCCTCTCTCCTTCTCTAAAGTTCTTACAGGTGATATGGTTGTTTATGACTTGGTATAGCCTTCGCTAGATTACATTCATCTATCATAAGCCTCCTACTAGCCCTCCTTGCCTCTCATTGTGGTTGGCATTGAGACACTCTCTCATGATTGGCCCCTACACAATGGTGGTGGTTTTACTAGTTGAGGTGCATTTCCTACCTATAGCACCTTGACTCCTCATATCTACACAAGAGATAAATGTGACCATAGATAAGTCATGCATGTATTATAATGAGATAAACATGTGAAACTAATATTTTTTTCTTATCCCCCTCCTTTCTCAGCCTTTTAATGTAAGTTTTGGGCCCTGTTAGGCTTATTAGGCCTATTTTTTCCACTTTTTGGCCCAAGCTATAGTTTTTGGGCTAAGTCATAGCATGGAAGTTGGCAACACTATGGACCCCATAGATTGGTCATGGTCCAGCCTATAGGTTTGCTTAGGTAGGTTATATATTGGGGTTGGATCCTTTTTTTTGCCCTCTCTTAGCCTCCATTTCATCTTGTTATTGCTCTTAAAACCACCAAACCTTCATCTTAGGGATTTTGACCCAATATAGATGTAATGGTGGGGTCCATTTCTCTTTTTGAGGACTCTTTAGATGTGTTTTGGGACCATTATAGTCTCTTAAACCCATATTTCCTCTAGCCTATTAGGGTAATGTACTCCTTATCTAGATACACCTTGGGATAGAAGTTGATCTCTCTTCTTCTTTTAGTTAGTAGTTTCATAGTTCATTCATAGATAATTACTACTAACTCATTCTCCCTCTTTAACTATGGTTCTTATGGGTGTGGGTTCATGGTTTTGGTTTCTCCAAGACATGATTGGGTCTTCACTGACCAATATTCATCCCTTAATAGACATCCTACCACCCTTCATCACCTCATCCCATAATTAGTGTTGGTCTTAACCCGTTGATTATGTTCTTTGTTTCCCTTATACAACTCACTTGTTCTACCTTACTTTGAGATTTCCTTGACATAGTTGCTAATCTTGTATCCTTAACTATATCATGGTACACCACTCAGTGGTGATTCATGTAGATGGTAGCAATTGGGGCAACCTAGGACCTACTACTATGGCTTAGGTTATCAATGATCTATGGGTCCATGAGCTTGTTACAACTAGTTTTTTCCTTACCAGTGAGAAGAATAATGCTATATGATATCACACAATAATTGACACCTTGATTGATGCCTATGATTTTGGTGCATACTATGTGAATTTATACTCTGACTCACTTTTAGCTATGTCTCAACTCACCAATTCTTGGGCCATCCTTATCTCTAAGTTTTCCCCCTTCTTTGAGGCAATACATGATTTTCTCTTCTTTTTTAAATGTCTATTTCACCCATATCTATCATAGGGAGAACACTAGGAATGATTCCTTAGTGAATATAATTCTAGATTATATGATTTGATTTGATATCACTTGTGTCCCTACATTGCGGTAGCTAGAGCTAGACTTGGATTATGTAGCATTTTCACTCTCACCCATGGATCAAACAAACAATTTATTCCAATGCCATCCTCATTTGGTAAGTATAGGTAATTTTATATTTTATCCTTTTAGTTATTTATTTCCTTTAATTTTGTGTGGCTTACAAGTAATACATAACACTCCTTGTTCATTAGAACACTGACTACTATAACTCAAGGGCATATGTAATCATACTTCATGTGACCCTACTCCTCCCTATGATTACACATTAGCTCACATGTAAATTACTAACCTATGTTATCTCACTTTGAGGTATATTCCACTCACATTTAATTTTCTCTCATCATATATCCATCCCCTATACATCTTTACTACATCTTTAACCTTTTACACACCAAATAAGCCCTCCAAACTCCTCTCAGAGGCCTTGACCACCTAGAATGGCCATATAACCTAGGCCATGACTTAGGGAGGAAACATGTGGCCTACGCCACACATTTTATTCATGAAATCCATAGCCTAGGATAAGGCCTAGGTAAAATACATAAAAAAGGTCCCTATTTGGGCCCAAATGGTTATAAATGGCTAGTTTTTGGCCTTTGGGTAGATTAGGGTTGAGATATATGTCACTTTTTCATTATTTTGGGCCTCTCTCTCTCTCTTAAATTTTTTTATCTAATCTTCCCACTTAATCATCACACTCAAATCTTGGTTAATTTCTTAAATCACACCTAGTTCTTGCTTGGCAGACTTAACTTTCATTATGATAAGGGATGTCATACTATTCTACAGCTTATCTTGGTGATTCACATTGCTCTCTACAATGTTCCTAAATCTTGTGGGTTTCTCCTAGATCTTTGAAGAGTCTATTTCACCTATTCTTGTGCTCCTTTCATTGGGTCTCTCTTAGTTGGTAGATTCTCCTTCACCTCTTCCATAGCTTTTAGATCTTGGTCTGGACTTAGATTACACATAGCTTGATCCTCTTCCTCTCTTGCTTCCTAACTTGGATAATAAATTGGTAGAAAGTCTAAAAAATTAATTTGAGTTTTATATTAGGTCACTTTGATATGGAAATTTAAATTCTTATTTTTTTGTAATAGTATACATGTTAGAGTTTGATTATTTTAGTGATCTAG
The DNA here is from genome assembly GCA_037957365.1 of Torreya grandis. Lineage (NCBI taxonomy): Eukaryota > Viridiplantae > Streptophyta > Pinopsida > Cupressales > Taxaceae > Torreya > Torreya grandis. Next base: position 4,118,271 of record JARHVA010000584.1, read on the forward strand.
CTTATTTAGGACATTATCTAGGATAGTTTCTGAAGTTTTTTAAATTTGTATGTGGTTGATAATATCTTCATTTATTTAAAAATATCCCATTATATGTAATTATTTCATTGGAAACATTTCTCATTACATAGTAGAATCCTAAATTCTCAAAATACTCTATAGAATTTGCATAAACAATCTACACTCTAACTAAACCAAAAAATTACATTATTAGGAAACAATAATGTTGAAAGTAAAGAGTTATCTCAAACTTAGAGAATGCATGCTCTTAAACCCTTGATTGAAAACATCTTTACTTATTAAAATGTATTTCACTTGGCCTAAAAGTTCCTTTGCTTCGAAGTTTTCACATTGCTTGTTACCTCTCTTTATTCAACATTGTCATTTCTACAACTTGTATGCAAATAGTTTTCTAGTCTTAGTTACTTGCTTTATTATGGTTATATCTGCTATGGATACCGTCATCCTTTGTGTAATTGATCATGTTATCCCTAACATGGTTTACAATTCTATCTATATTTTGGTGTAAGTTGATAAACTAGATAGCCACTATAGATCTCCTATAGCCCATGGAATACTTGAGCCCTCTAGCCTTCTAGTTATTTGTTTAAGTACCCTATGTACCCCCCTACCAAAAAATATTAGTTTGGTTTAGACTCTTGGAGCTATAATATCTAGTAGAGTTTATGGTGTTACAACCTAATAATAATAAGTTAGGATATCACCTCAGTTTGGGAAGACCTTGGTTAGCTACTGTAGTAGCACGAACTAATTACAAATCAAGATACATGACTATTCTAAATGGTTTAAAAGAAAATAAAATTTATTTATATCCTATTACAAAACCATTTATAGATTATATTGAAAAACTTTGGGTAGATGAAACAAAACAAAATAAGCACATTCTCTCATCTTTGGCCATGATAATTATATAAGGACACATACAATAATTAACTGATGAGTTAGTATAAGATATGGAAGAAAACACTAATGCCATTAGCCTATATTTAGACTCTATTAGTCGATCCACTTTAGACACTATTAGTCAATTAGCTTTGAACTTTGTCAGTTAATTTGATTTGGACTCTACCAGTCTATTTGCTTCAAACTCTACCAGTTTGTTTTCTACATACTCTATCCGATCCATAACTATGAACTCTATCAGTTTCTCAGCTACAAACTATACTAGAATTTTTAATATGGACTCAATCCTTAAACATTCCATAAATGACCATAAACCATTGCAAGAAAGTATTTAGATTTGGGTAAAAACCACATCAACTAATTTTTTAACTACATTTCATTGTCCATTAGCCATAGTCTTTCCTATAGGAGATGGATTTGTAAAAAATGTAACTATATTCCATCTATTATTACCACATCGATGTCCTTTTAATTATTTGATGAGTGAATTTAAAGAAGTATAATCTATCCATCTTGACACTAAATAAATTATGGTATTATCAAGAAAGCTATTGAACATAAACAACTGGTTAATCCATGATCATGAAATCAAAATTTTTGATGTCCTAGAAAAACATACCAAAGCATTTTCTTGGGTTTATATAGATATGAGAGGAATGCATTTGAGTGTGTGTTCCCATCACATTTAAACAAGTCAGGACAAAATAGTCAGACAACCAAAAAAGACAAATAAATTTAGCATTAAGGGATATAGTAAAAATTAAAATTGAAAAATTATTGGACGTAGGATTTATTTACCCTATTTCAGCTAGCCAATGGGTTCCCCCCTATTAATTATACCAAATAAAAATGGGAAATGGAGAGTGTGTGTGGATTACTAAGAGCTAAACAAAATCACTATGAGGGATTATTTTCCTCTTCCTTTTATTGATCAATTGATTGATAATATAGAAAGAAATAAATACTTTTCCTTCTTGGATGGATTTAGTACATACAATTAGATAACTATGGTAGCCAAATATCAAGACAAAACCACTTTCACCTATCCATGGGGTATATTTTCTTATAAAGTCTTACTATTTGTTCTTTGTAATGCCCCAACTACTTTCTAATGAATAGTTCTAGCTATATTCTCTAATTTGACTAATGATTATGTGGAAGTATATATGGATGACTTCACCACTTATGGAGATACATTTGATGAAGCCCTACATAATATTGTTAAGGTCTTAACCAGATGTGAAGAACACCAACTATCATTAAGCATGAGAAATTCCTAATGATGATGATGGATCAAGTCATAATATTAGGACGTCAAATCTTTGCTAAATAAATCCAAGTGGATCCTAAGAAAATTGAAATTATTTCCAGCCTACCTATCTCATAGATGAATAGTTCTAGCTATATTCTCTAATTTGACTAATGATTATGTGGAAGTATATATGGATGACTTCACCACTTATGGAGATACATTTGATGAAGCCCTACATAATATTGATAAGGTCTTAACTAGATGTGAAGAACACCAACTATCATTAAGCCATGAGAAATGCCTAATTATGATGATGGATCAAGTCATAATATTAGGATGCCACATATCTGCTAAATAAATCCAAGTGGATCCTAAGAAAATTGAAATTATTTCCAACCTACCTATCTCATAGAATCAAACTAATATCAAGATATTTTTAGGTCATGCTAGTTTCCTATTTATTTATTTGGCAAAGGATAGTGAATTTATATTGAGTGAGAATTTTCAAAAATATTTTGTAGCCATCAAAGAAAAATTGTGTTATGCACCAGTACTAAGAGGACCTAATTGAGAAAATACTTTTTGATAGGTTGTTGCTATACCTTTCATTTAACAAATAAATGGATTGGTGTCATTTTATACCAGGTCCAATGTCCAAATCTATATGCAATGAGATTTTGGATATTTGAGTTAACATTTCATTATTTAGGGGGTGTTTACTCTGTTATTGATGTCTAAATCCTAAGGGAAATAAACAAGATTCTAATCTTATGTTGTCAAAAATGTAAATCTAGAATGTTTTTCTAGATGAATATCCCCTATGACATTCCTTGTTAAGAGAATTCTTCACTTCACACCATCAACATCCATAACTTAAACATCTATCATAAAACACTATAGTGTTCTCACTCAACTTTCTTGGCTAGGTAAGATATTGTTGTATTTTAAAATGTGATAATGTTGATTGCTTATTACCATGTAGACTATTTCTTGATAGATTATGAATATGGAGATGAGTCAACAAACTTCCCTATTAACTTCACTCTTATGATAATTGAAAGACACACTTTGCATAAATAAAACTCACTTGCATTGAACTAAAATAAAATTTAGATTTAATGAAAGCACACTTGCATTAAAATAAACACACTTTTCATTAAAATATAAATCACACTTTGTATTGAAAGGGAAATATAACTATATAAAAAGAAATACACTTTTAAACTATAAAGTAGAAATCTTAATTGTCCTGATCTTCAGAGAGAAGTGGGCCCTTTCTCCTTCTTTAGAATAGGATCAACTTTAACTTAGTAAAGAAATAGAATATTGTACTTTATTAATAATTCATTATAAAAAAGAACATGTACAGATGCTATGAATTCTACTACAAAATTTCACTTGAATGTTTCTTCTTTTTATTACCTATTATCTTGGAATGAGAAGGAGACATGTACTTAAAACACGTCTCAATGACCATTCTTAGAATACAAATTCTAGTGATTTAAATAGCTAAATCCACTTATTCTAAATAGAAGATCAAGGAATCAGAGCCCACACTTATAGGAGGCATTGGAAATGATTCAACTAACAATAGACTGAGTATAACTAACATATATTTGAAGAGATTATGTCAAGATTTACAAAATAGAAATACATTTATATTTAGATCATTTTAGACTATTACTATTAATAGTAACATATAAAATAAGATATCTAAAGAGGGAATATATATATATATATATATATATACATATATATATACATATATACATATATACATATATACATATATATATATATATATACATATATATATATACATACATATATATATATATACATACATACATATATATATATATATATATATATATATATATATATATAGATTTTCCCTCTTAGATATCTTATTTTATATGTTACTATTAATAGTAATAGTCTAATACAGAACACACACACACACATTAGATATCTTTGGAGTTACTATATAATCTGTATGTTAACACTGGGCATCTTTAGAGCATAACTATCATCTTAATAGCATGGTTGGATAGATCTTTGAAGATTTGTCAGAATGTCTTCAAAGATGCATGGGAGATCTTTGGATCTTTGACAGTGCATCTTTAGAGTTGCTTATGTAGATCTTTAGAGCTTGACTAAGGATCATCATAGCTCACTGTATTCTATCATGAGTCTTCAAAACTATTATCAAAAAGGTGTTGCCAAAAATTTTGATGAATTATTAAAATAATCTCATCATAGAGATGTAAATCTTTATGCAAACTTTTACTCATTTCATCCAAGTTAAACAAAAATAACAAGATAGAGAATCAATAATGTATCACATACAAGTAAAATATAATTGCACTCATTTCCTACTTAGATGATACCTTAACTATTAAATATAATGAAATATATAACCAAGAGGAAACACTCATAGATAGTTTATATGAGATATAATGAGCTATATAGAATGTTCATCACCTTTCACATTTACACTGATGCTTCTAATTTCATAATGGGAGAAGTCTTAGGAAAAAAAGATGAGAATGATCATATGTATGCCATTTATTATATCAATAAGAATCTCACACCAACTAAAAGAAATTATACAACTACAAAAAAATAATTCCTTGATATAATTTATGCCATCAATAAATTCAGACACTATATTATAGGCTATGAGTTCTTCATATACATAGATCATTCATCCATAGGTATCTTATGAATAAACCTATAGTAGAGGGAGAATCATAATATGGTTGTTAATTTTACAAGAATTTGATATAACCATTATTGATAAACTAGAAAAATTGAATGTGTTGCATAATTTTTGTCTAGAATACATACTACAGGTGATAAAAAAACTAGTTGAGGATAGCTTTCTAGATAAACAACTATTCTTTGTTTTAGTAAAATCCCCATGGTTTACTGACATAACCAACTACTTAGCAACATATAAATTTCCTTTTCATTTTACTTGAAAACAAATAAAACATTTTATCAAAGAAAGTTCTTATTTCAAATGGATTAATGGCATGCTATTTAAATATGGACCTGATCATGTGTTTCAGAGGTGTGTAATAGATAATGAAATATATGATATCAATAGAGCTTATCATGATGAACTAGGAGGAGGGAATTGTTAAATAAAATGAACCATGCATAAGATCTTAGGATTAGTATATTAGTGTTCTTACCTTTATAGGCAATTAAAGAAGTATATCAAACAATGTGATCCATGCCAAAGGATGGGACAACCTACACTATCAATAGAGATGCCTCTTCATCCATAAGTAGTATTAAAATAATTTAAAAAATAGGGAATAGATTTTGTTGGTCCTATATGCCCTCCATCTCAAGGAAAATAATATATTTTAGTATGTACAAATTATTTCACTAAATGGGCTGAAGTTCAAGCCTTGACCTTTACTAGAGAAGAAGTAGTGGTAGATTTTTTGTATTTTAATATTATTCAATGGTTTGGTGCACCTAGAGAAATAGTCTCAGATCAAATAGCACAATTCGTTTATAATATTATTAAACATTTTATGGAGGTCTAACAAGTCAATAATAGGAAATCCTCTCCTTACCATCCATAGTTCAATAGCCAAGTAGAAGTTACCAAAAGAGAGTTGGAGAATATTTTGACCAATATAGTTAGTAGCATCATAAAAGATTATGTAACTAAAATACCAAAAGTAGTATGGGCCTACAACACTACTTGGAACACAACCAATAGATTCTCACCCTATGAGTTAGTATATATGAATACGCCTTTACTTTCCATTGAATTTGAATCACAAACTTTGAAAATAACAATAGTAATAGGCATTGATTTGGATAAGGCAATTTTAGATAGAATTCTTCAATTAAATGAACTTGAGGAAATGAGGATAGAGTATTTGAAAAAAAAAAATGATGTAGCATCAAAGTAAAATATGGAATGATTCCCACATCAAATCTATAAGATTTCAAAAAGAAGATTGGGCACTTTTATTTAACTCCAAATTTCAGCAATTCAAAGGAAAGTTAAGGACAAGATGGTTAGGTCCATATCAAATAGAAAATATATTTAAGAATGGATTAGTGAAATTATTACCAATAGATGATAACCATAAATGTTTGATGGTCAATGGACATACACTTAAATTGTACCAAAAACCTGTCAATAAAGAGGAATTTATTCAAAATATTAGACATGAAGTAGTTTTCATGGAAGGACCTAATTCTTCCATGCCAACAACTCCATGATGGTATATTTTGTAGAACAAAAGAAGGGGATCACTTCTTGGTCTTAATTACTATAAAAATAATAAACATACATTTACATGTATGTATGTATGTACATACATACATAAAATTTATAAAAAAATTCAATAGTGAGAATCCTTTTAGGTCGCTATTGACAATGCTAATAAAAAAAACTAGCTTTTTGGCTGGTCATGCATTGAATAATGATCCTTGGATTTAAAACCAAAAATAGCTAGTCAAGAGCAAAATAACAAAAAAGATAGTTAAAAATGATCAATTTTTATAGATAAGTAGATCACTACAACATTTATTTGTATACATTTATATAAAGACTAATTCATGCATTTGATTTGTTTGGAATCAGGAGGTAGAAAAGGAATGAAGGTTAAGTTATTTATCTGCATTAGGTTAATATGAGTCTTTTGATTCCTATATGTTTATATTTAAGGTGAGATTTGGAAAGAAGAAGTCTTATGGACTATCAAAGCACATACCAAACAAAACTATCTGTTGACATCAAAAAGTCATAAATAAGAAGACATATAAGTAAAAAAATGGCATTTGATGATATAAAGAAATAATGAGTGAAAAGACATAAAATTAAATATAATGTCATATCACCTTTACTCATGGATTTAATTGTCTACTGACTCACTCTAAAGTATCTAGAATAAGTTGTCAAAATTGACAACATGCAAGTCTCATGAGTATGGAAGTACATCAAATATTTTCCTAAGATAACTTCATTTAACTTCCATGTTTTGTGATGATTGATTTGGATCATGTCAACAAACATCAAGATAAATATCCATTTAAATCACTCATTTACATTTTCACTTTCAAACTTTTATTTTCATTGGCATTGACTATTGCATCTCCTAACCCCATAATTTTCATTAATCTACTAGAGTCATGATGAGACACAAGAAACATTTTAAACTTATGAATGTGTCTGGATTGATGGTAGATGATTTATTTGTGGAATTTTTTGAAGAGGTTGGTTGGTTATCATTTTGGCAAAAAATTTAAGGATATGATGAAGCTCTGGTGAATTCCTTACCAATCTAAAAGAATACTCTACTATAGGGTGAGGTATCTGCATTCCACTTTCCAACTCATTCATTAGTGAAATTTATGGAATTATTGAATAATGTAAGAGAATACTTAGAAGAACCCCTTTTTCTAAGTTAATTGCCCAATTCAATGGAAATGAGCAGTTATCTTTTACTTGTGTTCAAAACCATCAAGGAAAATAAAAAGGGATTAGTAAAGAAACCCTACGTAAACCCTAAAAGTATTTTTCTTTCTAGGTAATGAAATATTTCATGTGTGAAGGGAAGTATATATTTTGGGGTGGGAAGCAATGTGTATCATTTTTCACATTAAAGATGGTCAACAAAAAAATCAACATAAGGTTAACTTTCCCTTATTCTTGTATGGAGCCATTCATAATCTGAATACTAATAGATCAAATCCTCTCTATCATCATGGTATTATGTATTTAATCATTCAACATCATTTTATTCAAAAAATAAAATCAACATGGAATAATTTTTGGAGTAATAGGTTCAGTTAGTTTTCAGCGTCAGTTTCAAATTCCTCCAAAAAACCATCAAGGCCCAAGACAAAAGAAGTAACTTCCTCCTCTAAGGTTAAGGGTTGACTTAGTGAGAGACATCAAAATAGATCACAAACCACACAAGTGGTTGCATAGACTTCTCAATAGACTACCACAAAAATGAAAATTGGGACTAAGGGTTTCACAATATTGTGCAAACCCTTAATCTCTTGATCTTACCTCACAAGCTAATGAGGATATTTTTGTAAAGGAACCTAGTTCCCCTATACAAAGTAAAAGAAGACGTAGAAGACTAATTTTTGAATAGGATGATGAATAAATAAAATAATATGCTACTCTTGGTAGCCTTAGACATTCATCAATGTTTTATTCTCCAACATCAATAGAGACAATAAATAATAGTCCTTGATAAAGAAGTCATCATAGTGGAGATTACTAAGGTAGGTAGTAGTAGTTCCTGATGAAACAACTACCATATTAGAAATCCCTGAGTTAGTAGTAGTTTATGAGAAGAATCCATCATAACAAATATTCTTGAGTCATCAGTAGTAATCCCTAATGAAGAATTTATCCCATTAGATATTCTTATTGAAGCAGTTGTTCAGAGAGAAAATATATTCATAGAAGAAATTGTAGTACATAAAATAAAATATTTTCCATCCTCTTCAAATCTTGAAGCAAGACCAGTATTAGATAAAGGAAAAGATATAATGGTCTCTAAAGAAGAACAATCATCTAATTCAACTAAATATCTAGAGTTGTATCTTATCCTTGCATTGTCAAAAGCTAAAGTTATCATCAAGCAACAAGTGATAGATATTTATGACCTTCTATCTAAGCTAAAATGTAAGGATTCACTCAAATTTTCTTTGATTCAAGGATTATATGATTTTAAAGACAAAGCTTTGAATATCATGACTAGGAATAAAGAGCTTGAGAAATAAATAACTCATTTTGATGAAGAAATGGCCAAATCCTAGATTTATATCATTGAGCTAGAGGAAGAAAACTTGTTATTAAAATAACAACTTCAAAATTCTCAAATGCAAACTCCATCTTATTCTAACCCTTCAGAAGATAAAGCTTGTCAAACCATTGTTTCTCATGTGGATTATCAAGATAAATGAAATTAGGTATGTTGTAAGTTTATGGAACTCGAAGAACAAAGTAGAGTTTTAGAAAAGGAAAAACATACCTTGAAAGAAAATTTGGAGCAAGAAAAATAGCAGATTAAAAAGATTGAATCAAACCTATAGAGTGCATTTCAAATAGGTGAAAATCTCCTATATTATAAAGTTCCTTCTCCTTGTTATAGCCTATATTTACATCAACAATTTTATAAATGGCAGTTATTGAGAATTGCATGTGATTTACTCCATAACATTGAAGATCCTCCCATGTTTTTAAACAACTTTCAAGACTCCAATCAAGAAAAAAAGATTTGTTATGTGAGTTTTATTTATGTAATATGATTTTGGGAGATTATAATAAATTCAAGGTCAATATATATGTAGGGGAAGTTCAACTATGATCTCTTCTCTCTACTTTTAAAAATTAGATAACTTGGAAATATAGACGTGAAGAATATAAGGAAACATACATAACTAAAAGGTTGTGTATTAAACCTACTTTTGTTAGTGCCAAGAATTTACTAATCAATTTTAAAACTACTTATCTAATGAATCCAATTATTATAGATTATTATTTACATGCTTTGTATAATAGTAGTGTCTCCTTTGATTTGTATACTAGACAACATCTTGATGTCTTTACAATCAATATTAGACATTGGGACCCATTAATAGTTTCATTAAAAATAAGAAAGATGATGTCTCCAACTAATCTAAGATGGATCTTAAAAAGGGCATAAGATGTCAATGATATGATTGTGGATGTCCTGAATTCAAGAAGAGAACTAATTTGGGTTGGCATGAGATTATGGAAACCACTTATTTTGACTCCCATTCCAACATGACATAGATGGGGTCCTCAAATAGATGAACAATTTTAAAATTGGTAACATATGGTGTGAACATACCAAGGATTCACTCATCCTCTATGTTAAGCATGGAATATACTAAGAGGGGGGGGTGAATCAGTATATTATATATCTTATAAAACTTTCAATTAACCAAAATACACTTAATCAAACATTCAAGATATGTAATAAAAATAAAACAATAAATACCACACAAGATAGAGAGAGACACCAGATATAACGTGGAAACCTAATGTGGGAAAAACCATAGAGAACAATCTCAAGTATATAAATGAGCACCAACCCAAATAATATTCACAAGCACCAACTTGCAGGAGCACCAACCCCTTTGTTGAGCACCAACCCAGCAACTATTTGTGAGCACCAACCCACAGGATCACCATCCCCCTTGCTGAGTACCAACCCAACAACAATTCATGAGTACCAACCCATAGGAGCACCAACCCCTTTGTTGAGCACCAACCCATAGGAGCACCAACCCCTTTGCTGAGCACCAACCCAACAATAATTCATGAACACAAACCCATAAGAGGACCAACCCCTTTGCTGAGCACCAACCTAGCAACAATTCGTGAGTGCCAACCCATAGGAGCACCAACCCCTTTGTGTACACCACACACCTATCTCTCAATGTTTCTATCTCAACAAATGATAGTTTAATAAAACATATCTTTCCTCTCTCACCTTTGCTCTTTTAAGCTAGATATAACAAATACAAATCATATTCTTCTCTCTCAAATGATCTTCTAAGCTAGATATTATAATATCAAATCAACCTCTATCTTCCATATTACAAATGTCTTCTCAAGCCTTTATTTATAGCTTTCCAAATGACCTTTGGCCTTCCCCCTTTGTGACGCTTCAATCCTCATTGAAAATGGCACCAAACTTGTATGACCCTTCATATTCTTGCCTTTAAAAATTCATGTGGTGAACCTTCATGACCAAAAACGTCCTTCCCACTTTTGTCCTTATCTTGGTGACTTTCTATATTCTTCAAAGTGTGTCTTCATGAGAAATTGTGCCCTTACTCTTTTGTCTTCACTTGGTGACTCTTGGAATTCCCTAAGATGACTCTTCATGGGAAAATGCATCCCATCCTTCTTTTGTCTTTACCCTGTGGCTCTTTAAATTCTCCATGGGCCCTTCTTTTGTCTCATATGCAACCAAAAATATATTCATTAATATTAAATAAATATTAACTCACATCAGCCAAGATATATCTATTACAAACACCATTAAATGCAATGGGGCCTTTATCACCAATAATACTAGACCTTTGACATCAATGATAATATTTCCAACAATATCCCCCTTTTTCATTGATGGCAACCTCAATCCTAAAATTTCCACATCTTGTCACCTGCACATACTATCATCTGAAAACATACAATAACTCCCCCTTACTGTAGCAACATGTATTTGTTCCCTATACCTATTTTTGCACTTGTATTTGTACCTATTATTCTCCTCCTTTGACATCAATGACAAAGGGTCTACCTAGAGCTAACACTCAGATCCCCCTCAACTGATGCTAAACATAAATGGTAGGAAGTAATAGAAATTACTCCCAACTCCTCTCGTACATCTTTGAATGTGTCCTTTGATTGTGCATTTGAGAAGATATCTGACAATACATACACATTGTTCTCTATCCTTTGAGCATCTACAATCAGCTCATTTGAATATTTTTTTATAATATCACAACCTTCAGCATGAAATTTTAATGTGTATCCTTGATCACATATTTGACTAACACTCAATAGATTATGCTTAAGACCTTTTACATACAAAACATTCTTAGTCTTAGTTATACCATAATCCAAACTCAAAGTACCTTTTCCAGCTATCCTAGCAGTGGTTTTATCTCTGAATCTCACTGTGTCACCATTGATCTTCTTTAGAGATATGAACTTACTTTTATCTCCTGTCATATGGCTCAAATATCTGCTATCAGTTAACCATGGCTGATCTTTACCTCTTACATGTAGGGCTGTCCGAACCATCATAGAATCTTTAGGTTGTTTCTTCTACCATGAACATATCTAAATCTTCTTCTTGATGAATGGATCTTTGAAAATCTGATCCTTCTTGACTGACTTGAACATGCTTCTATAATAATGAGTTATGTGTCTAAGTTGTTACACTTGTAGCATACTATGGTCTCTTCATCAAAGCTTGATAGAGGAGCAAAAGAGTTATGGCTTCTACTTGACTCTACTTGACTTTCCTTCTCCTTATTTCTGAAATTGTTAGCTCTTGTTCTATATTCTAATTTATTGTGACCATATCCATTAAAATAAAAACAATAGCCATAAAAATAAGACCTGTCTGTATATCTTTGACTTGATTGCCTTTTGTATCTTTTTTCCTTCTAGCCTTCTCTATTTGAAATGTCCTCTGTATTCTTCATTTTTCCCCTTTTTGTTCCTCTTTTGTAAGAGCTTCAACATAGCTCTTTTTCTTTTCAAATCCAATCCCTATCTTATCTAAATTTTCTTTTTGACTTTCTAATATCTTATCCAGCATGTTAATGCTATCCTCAAATTTTGAATCACTAACTACTTTATCATTGACTACTTTCTCAATATCTTCTTTTAAAGAGGAAATTTCAATAACATACCTTTGACATTCTTTTCTTTTTATTTCCAACTATGTTGTGATATATTATTCATTATTCTTGGATTCTTCCAAGTGTGTTGTTAGATCATCAATAATTTCCTTTGACTCCTTTTCATTTTTCTCGATCTGGCACTTTAATCTTTGATTCTTCTTCTCAATAGCTTTTAACTCTTCAAGGGCACAGATGAGTTCTCCTTCCATATTTACTTCAACTTCCTCCTCTTCTTCTTCTTGATCATCTTCATGTATGGCCATGAATAAAATCTCTTCTTCTTCTGAATCATTGACTCCACTATCTTTGACTAAGCTAGGATCCTTAGAATACAGGCTCTTCTTCTCAAATCCCTTCTTATATTTGCCTTTGAAATTCTTATTGTATGTAGGCTTTTCTTCTTCATCATCATTACCCTTATTTGGGAATCTAGCTAAAAAATGTCCAATATTTCCACAATTAAAACATTTAAAAGGTAATTTTCCTTGATATTTACCTGTTCCCCTTTTTGGCTTGCGAACGAAAAGTGCTCCATTGTCATCTTCATCATCAATAGAACTATCACTTGATTCTTGAATCTTAGCTTTCTCTTTCTTTGATGTCTTGAAAGCCACTTCTCTCTTTGAGGGTTTATCTTGTTCTGTCTACATCTCATATGCCGTGAGAATACCATGAAGCTCATCCATATTTAGCTTACCTAAATTCTTCATCTCCTCGATTGCCAAAACCTTTGCATCATATCTCATTGGTAGAGATCTCAAAACCTTTTGCACCACCATTGACTCTTCCAATGTTTCTCCAAGACCTTGAATCTGATTTATGATTTGATCAACTCGCAAAAGATAACTTGTTATATCTTCTTCTTCCATCTTCAAACTTTCAAACTGCCTTCTAAATGTCTGAAGCATAGCTTGCTGAACTTTTCCATCACCTTTGTAAATATTCTCAAGTTTTACCCAAGTTTCAAGAGCAGATTTACATTGCATAACTTTAACAAATTTAGATTCACATAAACCACATAAAAATAGCATTTAAAGCTTTAGCATTACATTCACTTGCCTTCTTTTCTAATGGAATAATTGTAAATGTCTGTGGCTCTTCATATTCCTCCACCAATGCTTTCCATATGTTGAATCCAAGGGCCATTAAATAAACCTTCATTATCATGGTCCAAAAAGCATAATTCATCCCATCAAACAAAGGTGCCTTATTTTTATAAAATCCTTCCTGTGACCCAGCCATCGTGCTTTCCCGATCTACCTTCAAACTATAAAACTTTTAAAAAAGGAACCTATTCTAATACCAATTGTTAAGCATAGAATATACTGAGAGGGGGGGTGAATCAATATATTATATATCTTATAAAACTTTCCCTTAACCAAAATCCACTTACTCAAACATTCAAGATATGCAATAAAACTCAAACAATAAACACCACACAAGATAGAGAGAGACACCAGATATAACATGGAAACCCAATGTGGGAAAAACCACAGAGAACAATCTCAAGTATATGAATGAGCACCAACCCAAACAATATTTGCAAGCACCAACTTGTAGGAGTGCCAACTCCTTTACTGAGCACCAACCCATCAACTATTCATGAGCACCAACCCACAGGAGCACCAAACCCTTTACCGAGCACCAACCCAGCAATAATTCATGAGAGCCAACCCACAGGAGCACCAACCCCTTTGCTGAGCACCAACCTAGCAATAATTCATGAGCACTAACCCACAATAGCACTAACCCCTTTGTCGAGCACCAACCCAACAATAATTCATGAGCACCAACCCACAGGAGCACCAACCCCTTTATCGAGCACCAACCCAGCAACAATTTGTGAGCACCAACCCATAAGAGCACCAACCACTTTGTGTATACCACACACCTATCTCTTAATGTTTCTATCTCAAAAAATGATAGTTCAATACAACATATCTTTCCTCTCTCTCACCTTTGCTCTTCTAAGCTAGATATAACAAATACAAATCGTATTTTTCTCTCTCAAATGCTCTTCTAAACTAGATATTACAATATCAAATTAACCTCTATCTTCCATATTACAAATGGATTCACAAGCCTTTATTTATAGCTTTCCAAATGACCTTTGGCCTTCCCCCTTTGTGAACCTTCAATCTTCATTGAAAATGGTGCCAAACTTGTATGACCCTTCATATTCTTGCCTTTGAAAAGTCATGTGGTGAACCTTCATGACCAAAAACATCCTTCCCACTTTTGCCCTTATCTTAGTGACTTTTCATATTCCTCAAGTGTCCCTTCATGATAAATTATGCCCTTCCTCTTTTGTATTCACTTGGTGACTCTTGGAATTCCCCAAGATGACTCTTCATGGCAAAATGCATCCCATCCTTCTTTTGTCTTTACCCCATGGCTCTTTGACTTCTCCATGGGCCCTTATTTTGTCTCATATGCAACTAAAAATATATTCATTAATATTAAATAAATATTAATTCACATTAGCCAAGATATATATATATATTAAAAACAACATTAAATGTAATTGGGCCTTTGTCACCAATAATGCTAGACCTTAGATATCAATGACAATATTTTCAACACTCTAAACAATCGCTAGGTTGATGAATTTGACATATATGATCTTAGCTAGTGTTTACAAGATAAAATTCATAATTATGAGGGAACATACAACATCTTATTTTTAAAAATAGACTTACAAAAGGTAAATCATGGGGTAAATGATGAGTCCAAAATATGGATCATTATTACTATTAATTATCCTTGTTCTTCTTCCATTATCTCTCCTCTAGACTGAGTAATGCAAGGATCTTAGGCTTGTATCTAATATTAATGTAGTAAATAAGATGCTTTATCTTAGTTAATGTAACTAAATCCTAAATGAATAACTTTTCTATTTAATTATAACTCTTTGCATGTTTAGTCTCTCTATTTTATGTATATACAAATGTATAATTGTCTATAAGGAATTTAGACTCTTTTTTTGATATTTCAAGGTGACCTATAGAAAATATTCTATTATTTTGGTGACCTATAGTATTTTCTGGACCAATCTTCAAAATTTTTCAGAAGATACAAACTCTCACAATTCATTACTTTAAACTCGTTTAATAGATTCAAACACCCAATTTGTAGCTACAAACTCATTCAAAGATCCAATTTCATTCATCAAAGCATTATACCTAGCTTAGGAGCTTCATTATGGACTTTTAAAACATTAAGGTTTCTTAACACAAGTTGTTATGAAGTTCCTTTGGAGCCCATCAAATGTTACTATGAAATTGCTTTGGACTCCACCATATTGCTTCAGACTCCATCAGATTGCTTTATACTCTACCAGATTGCTTCAAACTTTTCTAGAATCACTCTGGACTCTTCCGATCCATCTTTTGAGCAATCAAAACTAAATCTATATACTTGGAGATTGTTTTAATCACTTATTAATTATATAACTACTATAAATAGTAAAGCTATAAATATACTTTCTATGTGTGTGTGTGTGTGTGTGTGTGTGTGTGTGTGTGTGTGTGTGTGTGTGTGTGTGTGTGTGTGTGTGTGTGTAAATATGTCTATAGTATTGAATAAGTAAATCTATCTAGTAGATCTATATAGACATTCTTAGTAAATATGTAGTGGATTTTGAAATCGATGGGTCTTCCTATTCTATAACATCAAATGTATATTTTGAAAACCCATTAAAATTTATATTTTGAAAACCCATTAAAATTTAAAAAAATATCATGATAAGGAGAGATTGACTACTAAGATCTATGGATCTTCTTTTACAATATTATATAAGTATATTTTCATATTTTGATGAAGAGAGATAGAGAGAAATTGATAAATAGATAATATATTTGTTTAGTTAATATTCTATTGTAGTTACTATTACATTTATGTAATCTATTTTGGTTAATGGAGAAAACATCAACTTCCAAGTATTGAGTCTTATTTCATTCCTATTCCCAAGGTGATCAAGGGACCACTTTCCTTAGGAATTTGGAACATATTTTATATGGGTTTTTATGTATTTACAATTTTCAATAATTCATTTCATGTTTACAATAATAATTATAAATAGACTCTAAAATCTATAGGAAATTGTCTTCTAAAAGTTAATTTATGATTTCAGCAAGTGTGTTTATTACTAGCAAGTGTGTTAAGTTCTAACAAGTGTGTTTACTTCCAGTAAATGTGTTTACTTCAAGAAAGTGTGTTTACTTACAACAAACATGTTTATTTCTAACAAGTGTGTTTATTCCAATAAGTGTATTTATTTTAGTAGATTAGATTACAGAGTGTTTTAATTCTACAAGTGATTTTCTTTACTACACAAGCAAATAATTTCTAGGATAGATTATATTAGACATTTAGAAAGACAGTAAAACCCCCCAATCATATATGTAAGACCTAAAACCATAAGAATTGATGCAAATAGTTCTAGACACTAACCCTGGTTTAAATGACATCAATAGATTAAGTTGATTAAATGAAGGGAATAATGACATCCATCACCATATTCACCTCATAATCCACACTCTAATCAAAGTAATGTATGAGCTCAACAAGTGTCAACACTATAATAGAAAGTCCACTTTAAATTATAGGGAACCTATTTCTCCCTATTCTGAAAGGAAGTAATTCAAAGTCATGTCCTTTCATATTCATAATTCTCCTAATAAATCTCTCTGGGTTGAACTGTAAAGGATCTTCGTAAATACTTTCATCCCTTTCCATGGCCCATATATTTACAAGAAATATTGTTTAAAGAGAAATGTAATATCATTTCACATATCATTCCCCCATTGACCTCTCATTAAATATCATAGAATGATAATTAAGTTCTTTTTAATTGATTGGTGGCTTAAAATGTTAGGGATTAACCTCTCCTTTAATTATAATATATAAATAGATTCATATGTGGATCTTCTCTTTTTTAAATTGAAATGACATAGACACAAAAATGTGTCACAAAAATCACTTTCCCTTTCAACATGAATAGCATATAATGACAAACCATGTAGGTATTTATTATGCATGGTGCACAGGATTATGATATATAATTCTGGTTGGTTTTCCTTCTATAACTATGAATTCCATACACAAGTTGCACTTAACATATGAAAATTTTACCAAATACTTTATATCATTCTCTCCATTTCAACTAAACTTGATATGAATAAAATAAAGACATTACCACCTCACATGCCTTCTTTTGTATTAAAAAAATCCTACTTTTAAGTATTTTGAGGATTTTGTCTGTTAACATACCTTGTGGTCATATTGGTATCCATGCCTATCAAAAGCTTATTTAATTATATAATGGGAGATCTTTAAAATATTTTTCATAGAAAAATATGGATTTGGGGAGTTTTACATGTCATTTGTTGGTTAGTTTTAGACAAATTTATGACAAGGGTGGATAGTTTTTGGGATAACCCAAATGAGGAAAGACCACAGTTTCAAAAAAAGGAGTTGAAAGTGGATTGAATATGAAAATCTGGTGTAGATTGGATGTGAAAAATGGGGTTTTTATAAAGGTCTTTGTGGTCAAATTATGGTGTAAAAAAGGAAAATTGTGAGGTGATAAAAGTTATAAATAAAAATTAAAATGCGATAAATAATTTATTTTTTTATTTTACTTTTTAATATGGAAGATAAAAAAATTTATATTAAAGATTAATTTTTTTTATATTCATGGAAATTATATATAATTTTTTGGATATAATGTGTGTTTATTTTTAGTTTGACATTTTAAATTAACTATTGTGATTTATTATAGGTAAAAGAGGCTTATGATGATGAATTCTAGTTGTTGATATAAAACATTAAGTTAAAAATAAATACACAATAATTCTAAAATTTTATATTTAATTTTGATATATTTAACATTTTTTTGATGTGAAAATGAAGGAAGATAACACTCCATGATTTTTTATTTTTATGGCTATGGAAACTTTTTGGCAAAGTAGTGTGGCATTAAATTAATTAACAATTCAACAACCAAGTATTAAAATCATTGACAACACATGTTGATATTATTCCAACACTTGTCATTTATACTATAACAACAATGACACAACACTTATCATATTTATAGTGATAATAATGAAAATGAATGCAGGGAAATAATTGGAAAAGAACTTTAGACTAAAAACTATACTCTATAAAAGTGATATCAAAGTCTCTATGGAGAAAAAACAAACAACTTGACACCTCTTTTCACCACTTGAAAAATAAGATAATAGTCTTTTTAAACCTTAGAAAATGAAATGTTTTTAGGGCTGTGATTAGTGATTGAGAATGGATGATAATTATTTTGGAGGTGTAACAAGGCATAAAGAGAAAATAAAAATAAAAAATTATACACTAATTAATATTACTAAATAGTTGGAAGGATAGGTACTAATGAATTTGGGAAGATTTTATATTTTATTAAGTATTTATAATACATATACATTGAAAACGTTTAATTAATAAATGGAATAATAATATAGTCAATATAATGAGGTAGAAATGACATAACCTTGTATATAACATTGAAGAAGATTTGTTGCAATAATTTGAATATGGAAATGCATAACATGAGTGAAGATGTTTATCATCCAAAAGTTTGGATTTAATAAAGGTGTTCATTAGGATTATTTATTTCAATATAAATAAGGGTATCAAGCATAACTTCTATTTTTGGTAAAGTTTTTGAAACATAAATTTGATTTTTGAGATGTATTCATTTGGTTTCTCTATTCACTTCCACATCCTTAGTTTGTGTATTGTGACTCAGATGTATTTAAAATATTTGAATTTATTATTATGTCAAAGGTTTTATGCTAGCATGAACCCTACTTAGATTCATCTCAACATCCAAATATGTTGTATGGGTATGTGATAATTGCATATAGTTAAATATGTTGCATATTTTCATTTTATCAGCAACACACATAGTGATAGGCAAATAATGCATACATATATAGGGGAGTTAAAATGAAATTCATCTTCCATACTACATTAAAACAATATACCATATAAACACACACACACACACACACACACACACACACACACACACACACACACACACACACACACACACACACACACACACACACACACACACACACACACACACACACACACACACACACACATCTGGATCTTCCAATGTAACTTATGTTTGATCTTTTTGTAGTGAAATTGACTCCCCTTGGCTATGCTTATTCTTGTTCATATATCAGGAAGACATAGGGGAATTTTAAACTTGAGCTTTAGTTAGAGTAGGAAGAAGAGGAGGAAAGAAACAAAAGGAATTTTATGAATTTAGGTAATCATTTTTTCATCCTTAGTTAAACATACACATAACTCTACTACATATTTTTTCCACTCAAGGTTTTAGCAAGATAATGGAGTCCTTCATAGGGGCCTTGAAGCCCATATCTATCTTAGGAATGAAAGTGTGGAACAATAGATTATAATCCTTTATATACTTAATCCTCCTATGAATATGTTGAATGAATAATTTGTCAAAGGTTAATGTGCTCTAACCGTAGAACATTGTTTCCCAATAAAAATATAACCAAACCCTAGAGCATGCATGTCTCTAATTATAAAAACTTGATTGTTTGGATGGGTTCAAATATTAGTGCCACACTGTATAAATATTATCTCCACTTGTTTTGTGTGATTTCATCATGGATCCATAGAAATTGTGGAGATAATCTACATTTTGTAAAATATATAAATTCAAACTTTGTCAATACATGAAATTATTTTCCTTTCCTTTCGTATTTCAATAAGATAGAAAGAAATGATGACTTCAGTTGTATGTCGAATGAATATGGTGGCATGTATTGAAAATATGTGTAAATAATCTATACCAATATGAGATCTAAAAAAAATATATTCAAAAAATTACAAATTCACCATATTTTATTAATATATTATTTAGTTAACATTATATTATATATATAATATGTTATTAATATTAATTATAATATAATATATAAATATAAATTTTATATATATATATATATATATATATATGATGATGATGATGATGATGATGATGATGATGATGTTATAGGATTTTTCCACAATTAGGGTTTCATTTTAGATTGGTGACCAAGTGATTTCAAGGAAAGCAAGAACTAGAAATGCAACAACTAAGGCTATTAGAATTGTTATAGGGCTTGTTGACAAGGCTAAATAGTTTATTGATGGATCGATAGGACCAAAGCCTGATAGTTTTTTGGCAATGGTAATGGATTCTGGTGGGACCTTGACACAATAAGTTATAAAATATCAGGCTAATATGGTTTCCACCACTATAAATACATTTGGATATTTATTAGTTCTCAATCACATTTTAAGAAAGGATGCTCATGGCTCTTATCCAAGTAGGGAGATAGTGGTGATGATAAATGCAAGTTTGGAAGTATTTCACCATGGTAGGGAGTCTATGAAAATGGTGGATTCTAACAAAAATTATCCATTTATGATAGGCTTGAGAGGGGTGTCTTGGGTTAGGTCCTTTACTACTATGGTAGCCTAGATGAAGAGGGATAAGAATTTGGTAGTGAAGTTTTCATCTAAAGGAAAGGTTATTTTTTCAATCACCTTTAGCGATGAGGCTCTCATAGAGGTACTCGATAATGAGGAATGATTTTCATCTCTAGTTGTTATCTATAGATTCAATTGAATTTGGCCCAACCTACATGCTCTACATAAATGTCTCTTTGACTCATGACAACCTTTAATTTAAGGTAGTTTGGAGATCAATCCTTATGTTAGGGGTTTCTTTATCATAATGTTTATCTCTTAGAAGATCATAATAAGGTTTTCAAGGATAGGGTTTGGATATGATACCAATCTCTTCTCCTCATGAAGCTTGGTTCTCATCTTTTAATCCTCTTAAGGAAGCTCTTAGTTCTAGGCTCATTTGGGTTCCCCTTTAGTTCTAGTCTAAATATTTCTTCTCATCTATTAGTAATGTACTAGGTAAATTATTGATGGTTGATGAAAATACCATAGAGTATACTAACACCACCTTTGTTAAAATTCTAGTATGTATAGATACCCATCAAGTTCTCCTAGCTTTTATCGAGTTGAGAGTCTGTGATCGAAGTTGGTATCAAACCCTTGATTATGGTGGGATTCCTTTTTGATGTCATAGATAATATAAGACAAGGCATTTGGATATGGTGTGTAAAAGATATAGGTAAAATGTGGAGTCCTCTTGGTGGAAAGATACACTTCTAAATCACCTTTCTATTTATGTCACATGTATTCATGATGCACTAGTGAGAAAAGATGTGGCATCTATTCTTAAGTCTCATATCACTTAAGAGGTGAATATTTTATTTATACACATCATGAATAATCTAAAGGTGAAGAATTTGGAAGTTGTTGTTTCACCCAAGGGTCTATAATAAATTATTTGCACATCTATTGGCCTCAATTTGGGGGATCATGGTGATAGATAAGATTGGATAGTTATGCATAAGAATAAAAAGGAAAAATTCCTAAGGTCCATCACTCCAATTATATGAACATCCCCTTCCTTGATGGGGTTGATTATGGAAGGTCATAGGGGCTATTGCACTAGTCCAAGGGGGTTGGATGATTATGTTTAGGTAAGATCTTGTTAGTGTGGCTTCCATGGTGACTATGAGTAGCACTTAGTGATGTGAACATTGTAGCCCATTTGGGGTTTTTGGGTCATGGTAGTTGGGTGTTTATGCTTTGATTCCTAGGTGTCAGGTTATGTTTCATGTTGTTTATTAGGGGTTGATTGGTTTGTTGGTTTATTTTGGTTTGGATTTTTGGTTGTGTTATCATGATTTATGTTTTGGCACTTCATGGATTTATCTGATGTGGTTAATATGGTTTGTAATCTTGTTGGTTTTTAATAAAGGGTGAGGGACCCATCCACCCTCAATTACTAAGTAGAATAAATATAATATAATATATTTAATTATCATTATATAATTAAATAATAATATATTATTTTATATTTTATTATAGTATATAATGTTATAATTATAATATATTATATTATAATAACATATTATTACCTTTGATTATAATATAAATAATAATATAATAGTAATAATTAGGTATTTATAAATGTAAATTTACAGTCGTATCACACTCAAAACTCATGACCCCTAACCCCATCTCACATTTTATTCATATAGCTTTAAGAAACAAAAAATATGATTTTTTGAGGTGATGGTGAAAATGAAATTGTGTGTTTCTTCATATGGTGTGGTAATGTATTATGCATGGAGGAGACATATTATTGTATGGGAAACTTGAGTAATAGATAATTGGTGGGGAAGGGCAAGCCCATACAAAAAATTTAAGTGGTGAAATATATCAAGGTGATTTGGGTGGTGATGGTGAGGGGAAATGATAGGGTATTTAAATGAGAGACTTAAATAAGTTTGAGAAAATGCATGTACAAAGTTCAATGACATATCACATCTAACAATGCAATATATAGATTCCACTGAGCTCTTTCAATTACCTAATACATGATTGAAATATGTGCCAGATATCTAATGAATCTTTTAAAAACACAAAGAATGCACCAAGTGTTAATTTAGACAAGTCTAAAACTAGATTGATAAAAATTCTAACTATATTAACTATATGAAGTTTGATTAAACTTTAAAACCAAATAGACAAAAAATTAAAAAGGATTCTTTAATGACAAATGACATTAATCAACTCTCATGACACCTTTGTCCACCTATAACAATAGAAAATGATCAATCAAAGACGCTGACTTCATATAAGTTATGGAGGCCTCTATAATGGATTAATGGCATGTACAATCTTGAATTTGTTTATTACAACTAAGATTCATGCACTTATAAAAGGTTATATTTCATGATTTATTTTTGTTAGTTAAATAAAAATTCAAGTATAAATGCACATGAATGAATCTAAGATGTAAATGATAATGATATATAGGTTGTGCCTATAAACTTGGGAAATTGCAAAAGGGTTTTTAGATCCTAGGTCTACCAATGTGTCATTAATTAGTCTCATTAAATAAATATGGATTTATTTATATATGATTTGAGAGTAGCTTGTTGGTAGTGAATCATGTTTTAAGTTATTTGGATCGACCGTGAAAGCAATCTAAGGTCCTATATTTTGGGCTTCAAGTAGAATAAGGCATCACAATGGAAAACACTAAATTCAACTTTTCCAAATGTGGCACTATTTGTTAAATTCATAAATTTAAAATAGTACACCTCACTCATGATATTTTGATGTGGATAAAATTGAAATATTTAATACATGAATACAACCCCCAAAATCTAAATAATTAATGATGTGGTGATGTTATTCTCTATGAGGGTCTTGACAAAGATGAATCTATAATTTATTTTGATTGACATCAATTTTTACCACTTAATGGTTATGATGCATTTGTATTGATATAGAGAATTGGCATATGACTATTGACAAGGGAATTGAAACCATCAACATGGGAAGATTAAATTTATTAACATATGAATGAGATAACACACTACCCAATAATGCAATGCATATTTGTCAAATGATTTAGGCTTCATGCAAAATATGGCCTCATAATGGAAAACTTTAAATGTAACTTGGATGAATATTACATTATTATTGACATACGTAACTTTTAAATTGTACATCTCACTCATGATATTTATAATTGTATAAAATAAAAGTATATAATAAAATAATCTACTATGTACCTTCACTTTATAAAACCCCAATTTATGAAAATAAAAAGTTGTGTCTCTTACATTATATAAATAGAATTATATTTATAATATTATATATATATATATATATATAATAACATATTAATAATGTTAATATATTAATTTACATTTATAATATTAATATATATATTTATATTATGAATAATAATATTATATATCCAAATCAATCCTAGCTTAGAAAAGATAAATCCTACTTATACTTTTGATTGGGAATACATTAGATAATTGGGGTCATGACCAATATATATCCATTATACCTAATAAATGGATATTTTATCACAATAATATCAATAGGGAGGATTACAAAGCCTCCAATCAAGCAAAACTATGTAATAACCCTAACTAGATACTATGTTTTCATATTCACTAAACTAAAAACAAGTAAAAAAATCTAATCTAGTGCTCACCAAAACTTGTGGAATAAAGTGGGGGTAATAAATAATAAAATTAAACATGCATAGAAGGCATCTACTCATATCAGTGTCTACAAAATCCTAATGAATAGAATTCATATACTCATGTCAATATTTTATGGCTTAACTGCATGTTCCTCTATTTGACCATTGTGATGAACAAATATTTGAATACTGACCATTGATATTAAGTTTCATGCTATGATTTAATGATCCTAATTTAATTTATTTAAGTTTAAAATGCATCTATTAGATCAAGTCCTGACAAGCTCATGCACTCCATTAGATCTATGTATGATTTTGGGCTTTAATGTTCCAACTTTAAAATGCATCTATTGGATCTTTTGATTTGAGATCTTGCATGTTGTTAGATCTTTAAAGTAACAATAAATTTATCTTTGCTTGTTGTTAAACATCAAACACTTGATCTCATTGAGTCCAATCACTCTATTATATCTTCATTGCATGATCACCTACTCACCATTCATCCTTGGAAGGAGCTCGATCCTTATTTATGATAAGCTCCCATGAGTGTGACACTTGGCATTAACACATTTACTCATAAGTGTCTTTGAAAAATTTCCTTTGCTACACTCTATTAGATCTTCAATGTATGATTAAGTGATAACCATTAATCAAGTTGGGACAAATTTTTAATCTAAGACTTAGGAAATATTAATGTCTTTGATCACTGCTAAATCTAGTAATTGCTAGGTCTAAGGGTCCAGTTACAAAATGATGACAAAGACTTAAGATATAACTTAAGTAATTGGTTCTTGCCTATATCTAGTCAACCTAAAAATAGAACATGCATATGAACATCATATATTAAACCCTTAAGGTTTAACTAACAAACCTTGTAATGTCTAAGAGAAAAGATAAATCAATTATAAACTCATTTATTCTCAACTGAACCTATGAACCATATATTTAAGATGCTCTTGAAAAACCCATAACAGATATTCTATTGATTGCTCTTCAAGTGGTTTAGAAATGGTATCTCTAAAAGCATGACAACTTTGCACTATGCAAATTTAAAACATGCAAGAGACATAAATAACATCAATAATGTCAATAAAATCCATAATGCCCCTTTTAACATCAATGAAAATCATATGGCAAACAATCTCCCCCTTTGGCATTGATGGCAAACTAAATGTTCTATTCTTATAGTACTCTGCTCCTTCTCTATCATTGCTTACATTGGCTTCTGATGAAATTGAGCTTAAACTATTCATACCAAAATTGCTCCCCATTTGGCAATGGAACACTTTCCTAAACTCAACTTGGACACATGCTCTACTATTTCAAATTTTTACAAAAAACATTTTCACTTTTTCTCTCCCTTTGACATCAATGGCAAAGGGACTCAAAATTTCTCATGGTTCATCCAAATTTATCTCTCCTTTTATCAAATAAAGGAGTTTGTTTAAAGATCTACAACCATCAACTCATTAGAAATTTGAAAAAAATGTATTCCTAAGTTTCCTTTTCTCTCTTCTTCTAGGGATTAATAAGACTTATGTGATACTCCCACTAGACTCATTACCTATCACTAGGGTCTAGTGATGTGATGTAGGATCCCCCACTCCTAATTTCTATCTCATATACTCAAATTGTTCCTTGGGAAGAGGTTTGGTGAATATGTCTACAATTTGATCATGTATTGGCACATATTCCATTGTGACCTCTTGATCTACAGCCTTTTATTTTAAGAAGTGATACTTGATTGATATGTGCTTAGTTATAAAATGCATCATTGGATTATTTGATATATTAATAGAACTTGAATTGTTACAAAGAATAGATATAGTTGATTTCTACTCAACCTTTATGTCTTTGAGTGTTTACTTCATCCACAAGACTTGAGTATAACATGCCACTATTGTAACATTTTTTATTTCTGCTATAGAGAGAGTCACTAACTTTTGTTTTTTTATCAACCATGAAACAATTTTTTTTCCAAGAAAAATGCACCACCACTAGTGCTTCTTCTATCATCTACACTTCCTTCCTAATCAACATTTGTATATGTTGTCAAAGTGAAATTTTTACCTTTGGGATACCATAGCCCATATCCAATTGTGATCTTGATATATCTAAAGATCATTTTCACTGCATTGACATGTGACTCTTTAGGAATAATTGAAATATTGAAACCATGCATATTGCTTGCATGGTATTAGGTCTTGATGTAGTTAGGTATAACAAGCTACCTATCATTGATCTGTGCATAGTTTGATCTATATTAAGGGACTCATACTCTTTACTCAACTTACATCCAATTATCATGGGAGTACTAACTAGTCTGATGTCTTCCATTCTAAACTTATTGAACATTTCCTTAGCATACTTGGTTTGAGATATAAATATCCCTTCATTAGTTTGTGCTATCTATAGACCTAGGAAAAAGAAACTTATCCAAGCATAGACATCTCAAATTCATTTTGCATTTATGTAGAAAACTCTTTACACATTCTATTATTGCTACCACAAAAAATGATATCATCTACATAAACAACAACAATCAACATATGCTTACCTTTTGATTTGAAATACAAATTATTGTTTGCACATCTTTTATTGAATCCTTATTATTGTAGGTACTAGTCTAATCTTGAATACCATAATCTAGGTTCTTATTTTAGACCATACAAATATTTCTTCAATCTACATACATAATATTCTTCTTCTGATAACTAAAAAACTTCAGGTTGTTCTATGTAGACTTCTTTTTCTAGGTTCCCATTCAAGAAAGTAGACTTAACATCAATTTTATAGACTTTGAACTTCTTATAAATAGAGAATGCTAAAAAAATACATATATCCTCTAATCTATCAACTGGAGAAAATGTTTCCTCAAATTATATACCTTCCACTTGTGCATATCCTTTGCACACCAATTTAGCCTTATTCCTTATGATAGCTCGATCCTCATTGAGCTTGTTTCTAAAGACCCACTTTGTACCTATTAAATTTTTGTTTGAAGGTCTTGAAACTAATTCCCAAGTTTTATTCTTCTCAATTTAGCTTAGTTCTTCTTCCATGACCTTTAGCCAATTCTCATCCTTATTGGCTTCAACATAGCTCTTAGGCTCAATTTTAGACATTGGAGTAAAACTTACTTTATCCTTGTTCGTTGAAACTCTTCTTCTTGTTTAAACTACTTCATTTATTTTGCCAATGATCTACTCTATAGGCTGATCTTTTTGAACAAATATTATAGGTGGATTTTCATTTACTCCCTCAGTCTCTTCATTAGTTGTTTCCTAATCAAAATATGATTCTTATTTATATATTTGTCTATCAGGTTTAACATGTTTCAATTCTTCTTCAACCTTGACATTGATTCTCTATACAATCTTGTGTAGCCATTTATTTTAGCATATGTAGGATTTTCTTTGGGTGGAATAACCAAGAAATATTCCTTCATCACATCTTGACTCAAAACTTCCCAATTTGTCTTATTTTCTCCTGATATAGCATTTACTACCAAACACTCTAAAATACTTAACAGAAGCAGGTTTTCCACACCATAGTTCATAGTGATTTTTATCTCTATTTACCCTTAGTTGAACTCTATCCAAGATATATACTATTGTTTTTACTACTTCTCTCTATTATTCATCAGGTAACTTGGCCTCCTTTAACATTGTTCTAGCCATCTCCTTGACTGTCATGTTCTTTATTTCAACAACTCCATTCTATTGTGGAGTCCTTGAAAAAGAGTAATGTCTTTTGATTCCATGCTTCTCACATTACTCAATGAACTCATTTAAGGTGAATTATCTACCTCTATCACATTTTAAGCATTTGATTTTTCATCCAATCTCATTCTCTACCATGGCCCTAAAGATCTTTAATCTTTCAAATGCCTAAGATTTATCCTTTAAAAATGTTACCTATGTCATTATTTGAGTAATAATCGACAAATAACATGAATGATCTCTCTCTTTTAGATCCTATTATCTTAGTAGGACCACAACGATCAGTATGAACTAATTCTAAATGATTTATAGTTTCGTACTCCTTTGTTTGAAATCTAACCCTTGTTTACTTGCCTTTTTGAAATTCCTTGCAAGTAGTGTCTATAGGTTTGGTTATATTAGGAAAGTGTCTAACACACTTATTTGAGCTCACCTTTACCTGGTTGTCAAAATTGACATTACCCATTCTTCTATGCCATAACCAACTCTCATTAATCTTTCCTATCAAAAAACTATTACCATTCACTTCTTTGAGATTATAGATATTTCTTTTAATTATTTTCCCTTATATAACTAATCTTCTATATCTCCTTATCTTACATCCTTCTACATTAAATGTGACCTTATATCCATTATCACATATTTAGTTCACACTTAAAAGATTATTCTTCAATCCTTCAACATAAAGGACATCATATGTAGGTAGTTTTCCATCTATGTTCAAGGTTCTTTTACCTCAGATCTTTACTACAGTGTTGTCTCCCAAGATGATAGGTCCTTTGTTACATTTACTTAGTTTGATGAACTTTCTCTTGTCACCAATCATATGTTTTTATCATCCACTATATATTACCCACAAATTATTCTCATTGGCATGGAGTGTAGTTTGAGCAATCATAGATTGATCTTTCACTTTCCACACATCCTTGGGTTTCTTATTTAGCTTATTTTACACTTTTTTAGAGACTAGTGAACCTTTGCTCACACTAAGAGGCATGCTTTTATTTTTACTTTGTTTATTTGGTATTACAAAGTTTGTTCTACATTGTTTAGCTATGTGACCAAAATTATTACAAGTATAGCATATTACATTTGCATCTAATAAGGGAACACATGAATTTTTATTTACAAAGTTTGTTATCCTTTTATGTACAACCTTACATTCAATATTCCTATGACCAAACTAATTACAGGTATAACAATAATCATGGAAAGATGAGGAATGCCTAGTCATAGCATTTCTTTGTGCTAGACGAGGAAATCTTCTTAACTCTAGATTTTTCAAATCTTTCATGCTTATGAAACCATCTGCATTAGCTACCTTTCTCTTCTTCTTTTCTCTTTCATATTTATTCATATCATTAGTGCTTATGTTTGTCTTTGTTTTCTTGTAACATTTCTCTTTCTTTGTTCTTTATTATCCTTCTTCTTTGAAGTTGTCATATAGGTTAGTTGTAGTCATATAAAATGTCCAAATTGGTAGTTTGAGTGTGGCTTGTGAGACCCCATCCATAGGTATTTTTTCACGCTCTTATAACCCTTATAAACACCCTTTTTCTCATTACCAATCATCCAAAACCTTTTGAACCCTAATTCCACTTCAGCCAAATAATATTCCCTACATCAATCCTATTCCCCTAGGTCTTAAACCTATAGGATAGGAGCACCAAATTTAGACTACATTGCTAGACCTTAAAGTGTCTTATTTTTAGCACTCATGTCCATTTTCATTTTGAGCTCAAATGGTCATTTCCATCTAGTCCTTATCCTTAATTAGGTCAGCTTAGTGTAAATACATTTGACCCATGACCAATTTTTCCTTATAAAATCCCACTCAAAGATCATTTATAAAAGGAGGTGACTAAACTTATAAAGAAAGTAAGAATACAAATAAATAAATAAATAAAACTTCCCTATTCTCTACATATAGTCACCCAACATAGTTTCAAACATATTCAAATCCTCATACAAGCCCCTATCCACCTCGAACATTATCAAATTAGCATTTTATATCTGCATCACACTATTTTACAAAGCACACTAGGTGGGAGAACTACATATGGTTTGATCCCTCTTCAGAGTATTGGTATGTAGGCAAAATTCCCATACAAAGGGTGTGGATTGCACATTTAGTACATCTTACACACTAACCCCCACTCTTTCTCAAGTAATCCAAACATTATTTTATCAAGCATAATGGAAGGTTAGGGTTTTGAGACAAAATCAGCTCTACAATTAGTTTTATTGACAACCAACACTTGATTTTTCATAGGTAGGCTCATACAGGAACAAGATAACTACCCATAAAGTTTCATGTATCTATGTTTAGTTTGGACACCAAAAACAATAAGAATAGACAACAGTGTTGGACACCAAAGAATCCAATTTTTAGTGCTCATGTCCTTTCACTGACAAAAAGCTAAATTCAGGTTTATGACACCTTCATAGTTCTATATAACCATTTTTAGCCTCTATATCAATTGTCTTAGTCTATTTACAAGCTAAGTTACATTACTTCCTATTTATTTCTATTTTTAGAAAGGTTATAAAGATAAACAATTGCATAAATCAAGATTATAATTATTACTATTTGTTTTACTAATTTATTAATCTAGACCCTTAAATAAAATAGGAATAAAACTCCATTATTCCTAAAAAATTTAAATCATTTGGTGAACCTGAATCACTTTGTTTACACACAAAAACCTTATAAACCTTAGAGAAAATTCCTTTCTGATTTTAGAATTTTTTTAAATTTTTTTTTCCTGCATATATAAATTAAAATTTTACATTTATTTTTTAAAATTCACCATAGTAATTATTAAAATCATTTCTTTTAAACTCTTGTATAATATACTAAGTTCTATTGCTTTTTGAGGTATCACCTTACATCTAAATCATATTTCACATAAAATCAAAAATGGACCTCATTTATTTCAAAACATTTCTTACAAATAATAAGGAGTCCATACTCAGTCCTATCATGTAGATGAATGATTAAGTTTACTATATGTTAATATAAATCTTCATTCTTTCCCTTTCATGCTTAATTTTTTCTATATGGAATGATATTAATAAATTTATTACTAAAAAATGTTAAGATACCTCTTTTTCACCTCCCTTGGAGCACTATCCCATGTTGAGTCATGTTGCATGGTCTATTTTACTCTTCCTTAGGTCACTACCTATCTCTAGAGAGCCTAGCTAACACCCTTTGTCCCTCCACTAGTTGGACCTATCAATTATCTTCACTCTCCTCCTATAGCTACTACTATCCCTATATGGCTAGTAGATAATGTAGTTAGAGCTATTACTCAACATGCCACCATGCCTCCTCTCCCTAGTTAGGAACCTCACCACCCTCATATTCCCTCCTATCCTAGGCCTAACCTAATTATATAGGTAGATCTACATAGGGCATATGATATTATCGATCAGTTGAGAAACACACCAACTAATATTTCCATGTTAGAACTACTTCAAAAATCAAATGTGTTTAAGGACATTCTTTATGAGGAACTCACTCAAACTTATATGCCCATTGATTTAGAGCCTTCATATTTTTCATCAGTGGTCAACACATTAAAAACTATACAAGATGTTATTTCTTTTGATCATGAAGACATGCCTTCTTAGATAATGATTGATTAGAATTTATCATTGTTCATACAAGCTCAAGTTAAAACTAGTGAAATTAAGAGAGTTTTAGTTAATAGTGGTTCCAGACTTAATAAATGTAGTATTACATTTTTAAATACCATGGGTGTAAATATGGCTTCCATGTAAAAGTCATATAAAAACATTAAAGGGTTTTATGATATACCACAATATACATTAGGCACCATTACTTTAGATATCATGGTAGGGCCCAAAATCCTCTCTACATAGTGCTAGGTTATGCCAGGTCCTCTTCATTATAACCTTTTACTTGGATGACCTTGGATACATGCTATGGGGAAAGTTACTTTCACTCTTCATCGATGTATTAAATTCCTCCATGAAGGATACTTAGACACATACCTCACAAATAACCAACCATTCAAATATTTTAGAATAACATAGTCATCTTTAATTATTTCACTAGATGGGACACTACATATCATAGTTTAGTCACCACCTCATTGCATATATTTTGAATAGATACATACATATGAGGTAGGAGAGACTAGAACATCTTGAAATCATCCACTTGCAGTTGTTTACTTAGCTCTAGATATTTAACTAGTTATAATAGCTTCAACCATTCCAAATACTCCACCAATCATAGTTCCTACACCTATTATGATTATGCAATCATTAGCAATAGTTCAAATAGTCCCATTTGATTCTACATATATAGTTATTCAAGTAATCATAGTCACTTCACCAGCTACAAATACTCTCATAGAACCATTGTCTTCTACTATATTTGATGAAACTCCCATTTCTTATTTACCCCTTGTGGTAAATTTTGAGTTACCATTGCTGCATGATATAGATAAAAAATCCTAGGCTACTTTAAATGATGATATGACACACACACTTATAGATGACTATTTGTGTAGATTAATATTTACACCAATTGGCCTAGGAGAGTATCAAGATGACTATAGAGCCCTCATCACTCATTCTTCATCACTCTTAGTATCTCACACTACAATCTTAGGATATACTCCACATTCACAACCACAAAAAGATAACTTGGCACATACAGTTCACATGGTTACCTCTATGTATATAGATCCAATCATTTATATTTAGTTAAGAAACACACAACATCAACCACATATTATGATATAGATGTTACTTGATCATGGATTAATCACACTACCTATAGTAAAACATAGATCTATCAATAGGTTATCATGGTAGGATGGTCACCCATGTTATCTCTTTCATAGAATCATAGGCCATGCCATAAACTCATGTAAATATTTAAAATATAGATTGGAAAAACTATAGGTTCAAGGTATTATTCAAATTATATCACCACCAAAACTAGCTCCACCACTTCCATCGAGGTTTCTCCTATCAGAGTTAAATGTCCTAGAAGAGAACCAACACTTTACCACCAAATCAACCCTTAGTTTTCCTTTGGTAGGATGACACCACTATGAATGATATATCTATAAATACACAAAGATCATATATCTTATAAACACCTAAGGAGATAACCACTATATATACAGAGCCTATGGTATACGATGATACTTATGATAATCTTGAGCCATTTGATGATTGACATGATTCTTTCCTCCATCTCTATCCCTAGCAGACTCCATCCTCGAACCCTTTACCCCTTTATCTTAGTCTTTTATGTCATTATGTGCATAGTGCTTTACTCACATTCTTGTACATAATTTCTCTCAGCTTACTTGTACATAATTTCTCAACTTACTTGTACATAGTTTATTTTTTCTTTCTTGTACATAATTTCTCAGTTTGCTTTCTTATACATAATGTCTTTCTTCCTTCTTATACATAGCTTATTTTAAAATACCAAAAATACTATAGTATTTCAAAAAACCAAAAATAATATAACATGTTAAAATATAAAAACATTCAAATAACTCAAAAAAACCAAAAACACTTTTCAATTGCATGCATTATCCATGTTTTACATTTCTACTACCATGTTAGACTTACATTTTTGCTATTCTATGCTATTGTTTATTGATTTATATACATTAACATTCCTCATTTGATCTTATTCGAGTGTGTCTAGTGACACCCATATCCTCGATTATTGCACTCTACCCATTGAGGGGATGTCCTAATTATACATTCAAGACATACATTGACATATCTACCCATTGGGGGCATCTTATACATGACTAAACCATCTAAGTTATGTCATTCCTACACCAAACACCCTAGTTATCATGTTGATGTACATTAATTACTAGATTACACATATTATTCTATTGACACTCACTAGTATATAGCACTTGTGTATTTCTTAGCATCTACCTAGTCTTGTACTACATGTTTTTTATACTTTCACTTCTTTCTTTGATTAGTTAGATGCGATAGTATTTATTGAATTTAAATTAATTCCTTTCTTGGTTTGAGTAGATATATGTGCTTATGGCCCTCATGCTAATCTTGCTTGTTTGTAATTCTATGTGTATGTGGGAATTTGAACATGCCTTATATGATTGATTTCCTAGTTTGAGTGACATTTTTCCATGTCCTTTGTTTTCTTGGTCCCTTGGCCTCTTTTTTATGCTTCTTATTTCTTGCCTTGTGTGCTTGTTTGCTTGTTTGCTTCTCAGTTGTTTGTAATGTCATGATCCACATCATGCATTATCTTACCTTTTTGGATGCCATGATGGAAATCATGCTCCATCCCTCCTTAAAAACTAACCACATTTATAGTTTTAGTTTAGTATATTGCACATACTATTACATTGTTACATCTATCTAGGCATACCCCTATTGATCTAACAATCTCCAATACAAACTATGCTATATCTTAAGACATATTTTGGATTATAATTACTATATCATGTATTTAGTAGAATAACACACTTTTAGGGATATTTAATCTAAGGTAAGTCATTAAAAAATATTCATTCCTACCCTCAAAAGAGGAGGAAACAAATAGGGGTTTTGTCATAGAGATTAGAGCCCTCCCTCTATTGATCAAAAATTAGTTTTCATAACACTCAATACAACAATCAGAGTTCAAAAACATAGAATAGACCAAAAAAATAGTGATGAATATATAATAATCATCAAAAATAGTAAAGGACAAGATCACTAAAATTGGACTATAGTGTTAGATACCAAAGTGTCCACTTTTCGATGCTCTTATCCAAATAGCCAAAAACCCATAAATTTAAAAATAGATAAAAAGGTAAGGTTAATTATAGAATTTTTAACTATATTTTAGTTCAAATTGGGTAGTTTCAATATATTTTTACTTAGATTATCTAGATATAGGGGGAATTATTGATGACATGATATCTCTCACTTCCAATTTTAGATTGGGTAGTTGGTACAACTTCTAGATTAGAATATATATTATAAACACTAGTGATTGGGGTATACATGACTCTATGAACTCTATATTATATCTACCCTATCTCTTCAAATTTTCAATGATGTACTAAAAATCTAGAAGATGGTTAGCCACCTGGTAGTTGGTGCAAGGTTTGCATTGTATCCTCTAGCTAGATACTCAAAAAAACCAAAGGCTTAACCTCTTGACAAAATAATATTCACATGCCTAGATGGATGTCAAGTTAGCATGAAAGATATACTGAATGGGTTAGGGGTCCAACATTAACCCATACAAAAACTTTGGTTCACCCTCAGACTAATCCATCAAATTCTTAGGAGTACAAAACTTGGTGTATTCTCTTAGAGTTTGGCACTAAAGTTATCAAAACCCTTAATTTTTAGCTTTATTTATTTTGTAGTGTTATCGATCTTAGAAGATGTAATAGTGAGTTTAAGTACATTAGTTTTATCTAAATATTTACAAAAGGATTCTATAGTAGATTTTATCTTTACCACACTTCCATCTAAGATCTCTCCTTGTTCATAAGCCTTGGTCTGTAGAGTGTAAAAAATTTCTTCCAAGGTCCACTCCTGGCCCTTGATGTGGTTACTGAGCATGTTCACACTTCCCATTATTTTCATCCACTCTATCCTACTTACTGATTACACTTGATCCACCATCTTCTCCTTCTCATCCTTCACATAATTTAGGTATGCATCTATTACTAAGCCTTGGTTAGAGAAGCTTAATAAAATGGCATTCTCCATTTCAATGGGCTCCTTAAATTTTCAAAGAGGTCTTATACCTCTTGGAGCTTATTGTATATCTCCTTATGTAGTGCGATGTTGGGGTATTCCTCTTCCTCTTCTTCTTTCCCTAGCTCAGACTATAGTCTTAAGATCATCTACTCTACCACTACACAAATCTTGTCAACCTATAAAAGGCTTTAGGTGTTGACATCGACTAGAAGAAATGTTTTGACTACCTCTATGCACTCACAAATTTATTACAACTTAAACCTATTAGTCTACACCTCATCCTTAGCTTCCTTACAAAGCCTTTTCCATTTCTTTACCTTGCCATTATTGATTATATTCTGATGCATGAATTTTGTGGCCATAATTATTAGCAGATGGGTCAATCAGAAGGGATTCTTGCCTTTCCTTAAGATCTTATAGGATCAAACTAGTTGCTCTTGACACCTCAAATTGGGGCTCATCTATATAGTGGTCTAGTGAAAATGAGAGTAGTTTACACATCCTTATAGTGGAAGCTTTGGGGGAATAGTTTCATACATGTAAAAATATTCATCCCCCCATTTATTTTATGCTATATACCTTATGTTTAGCTCTCTTTCATACTTCTTGATGACATAATTCTATATTTTTACTACCTCCTCTTCACTAGTAACACCAATCTCTTTGGCAATATCCTCTAAGGAATCACTTGTTTGGTCTTTGGGGGTTACTTCATTGGACTTCTCCCCCTCATTCACTTCTTCATCCTAGGGTTTTTAAATACTTACTTCAAGAGAAATTCCTTTAATGATATCATTATCTTATTGATTTTTAGGCTTCTCAGCTTTCTATATTTATTGTTCCAAGGCACCAATATTACCTTCTTTATGTTGAGACACCTAATCACTACTTGGGCATGCCTCTTGCACTACTTCTTATTCTCCTTTGGTGGGGTCACTTGGCATATGTTGGACCACTTATACTATTGGTCTTATGCTTGAGGGAAACTTTGGGGCCCTTTTTTATATCTTGTCCTTCTTTAATTCCTAGTCAAGCTTATGCTTCTCTTCAAGCAGTAAATCCTAGTTGATATCTTCATCATTTAGTCTTATCTTCCTCCAAGCCACTCTTTTATCCTCAACTATTTGATGGCCCACTAGGGAGGCCTCTTCACTAGGTGTCAGTGTTATTTTCCTTGAAGGGATCATTATTGAGGTAGAGCTAGATGTGAGGCTTTCCATTTCCTTAATTACCTATAGTATGATGGTCATGCGACTTTACAGGGCTTTCTACACATTTCTAACACTGATCTCCTCTTCTCCTTCCCCTACCTATAAGATATAGGTCCCTACTCTATCTTCTTCAATATCCTCATCAATTATGGGCATGAGGGTCACCTCTCTTTCCATATCCACAAAGGTTATGGTAGGGAACAATATAGGTCCCTTGGTCTTTTTCTTTGACTTATTAATAGAAGAAACACCTTATTACATGAATGTCACATGCTTTTTTGGATTGGAGATCATAAATTATTCTTTTAAGGCAATTTTAAATTGTACGCACTCCATTACCTCATCTAACTTCTCACTCCATTTCTTTTAGAGTGTCTTCACATGTTACTTTGGTGCATCCTTCTCTTTATCTTTGACTAGGAGGGGGTAATCATAATCCTTTTTAGTATCTCTACCCTTATTACATGGATTCATCTCATAATAGAGGTTAAATATCCTCCCATTTATTATTACCCTTTGGAGGGGATGGATATTTAGCCTGTCACTATCATATTCCTCATCTTTGGTGGATTTGGATCTAGGGTGCAGAAATCAGTGAATTGTCATGTTTCTATTGCAATCCATGGACTTAACCTAGATATCAAGTTGTTACATGTTGGGGATTATCCTTATCACTAACATGAAGTAATTGGTTGAGAATGTGTAAGGTAACTAGAGCCATCCTGATAGATTCCCATATGTGAGTGATAGGTACACCACATAGAAGTGATGCATCATGAAAAAGGTATCCATTCCCACTAGTTGTTAGGGGATTTATTTTTGAATTTACCAATCATTACCAAAGGATTATATATACCTCTCAAATCACCCTTTCACCCTAGTTTCATACTTATGCAAAAAGCTAGGTGGGTAGATGAAGTCCTAGTATTTCATTGCTGGAGACTCATGTCTTAGAGGGAACACCCATAGGTGGTTGTCATCTCCATTAGGCACACCTATTTCCTCCACAACTATAAGGATAATCATATACCCCCGTCATAAGGTTTTGTACACTCAATGACATTCTTTCACATTCTTGACTATCTCCTTTGTAATGAATTTAGAGATGTTGAATCTTACACTTTATGCCATGTGATATGAAATGGATAGGAAGGTCTTACTAATATTCGACCATTGGTCAACAAGTTATAGTTTGGAACTAAAAAGGTGTGTTGTTTCCCTTTTGTCAAGGTCTTGGATGTTATTGAAGGTGAACACAAACCTTGACTTGTATTAGCCTAAGAGTTTTGTGACCCTTTCTACCTCTACCTTATCCTCCATCATCTCTCAGATGTCTATTCCTATGCTAGGTAACCCATTGATTCTATTAATGAGGTTTTTATAAATCCTCATGCATCATCTAGAAAAGTAGAATAAATCATCATGTACTCATAAGAGGAGGAAATATACCAAGTCTTCCATCTTACTTGTTGGGTGAATATTTTGTCGGCCAGTTAACTGGTGACCAAAATAGTTCCTATCACCACAACATAGGAAGATTGGTCACCCAGGTGTGCAACTTTACTACATCAATCAGGGATAAATCTCTCCACTCATCAAGGGGAGGTTCCCTATTAAATATGTAGAGGCTATATATTATATATAAGTAGAAATTAAGACATGAGGGTAGGATAAACCATCCATCTCTCTCCTTTCAGAGATGATGCTAACAAACAAAGGAGAAATCCTGGATGATTGGTGAAAATACTTCTCTTCTTTTAGAAGTAACATTTAGCCAAGAGCCATATCCCTTCCTAGATAGTATAAATCCTGATGAAATGATAGAAGTCACTTCTCTTCTTTCAAAAGTGCTTATTCTTGCAAAAAATAGGAATCTTTTTGGTAAGTAACTAGTAACCAAAGGTGCAGAGTAACTAGTCACCTGAAATGTAGCACAAAGTCTCCACCTTGACTTCCCAAGAGTGAAATATGAAGAAAAATGGGGGTACAAAGTCATCCCAAGGTCCTTTACATAGAAACATAAAAGAAAAACACACACTGAAGACAATTATGACAGCACAAAGTCTAAAAGTAGTTGGCTTCAGGACACCTTCCTTATCACCTCCACTAGTCCTATTTATTAAATCAAATAAATAAGAATGATTTAAAAAGATATACATAAGAAAAATATCATAAATTAGCACAAGCTATAATAGTACAAAGTATGCAAGTAACTTGCTTTCTCATTCAATCAAATAAATATGAATTACAATCTGAGCTCAAAGTCTCAGTAATGCCTTTTAATTCAGGCAGAGTTTCACTTCTAGTAAGGGGAAGATATCCTTAAAATAATAAAAGAGATTACAATATATAGACACTAATCAAGGCTTGGTGCTCTCTCCCATGGGATGACCCATGCTGCAATCAATGCCTTCAATGTGCTTCCAGTTCTGCCTAGAGGGACCATGCCTAGAACAGTGCATCACCTTAACTATAGCATGTTTGTTCATTTAATATGTCTTTTCTTGGGTTTGGATCATCTAGTCTATCCCTTCTAATGTCTGTGCAGATGTCTATTTTTTGTTTACTCCAAAGGAGACTAGCAAGTCACGCCTTCGATGTTTGCAAGCTTGAAAATCTACTTTGCAAATTATTCCATTTACTGGAATAACTTCTACACAGATATTTTAGGCTTTTCCCTCTTTCCACTTTTGTCTTTTCCAATTTTGTCTCTTCTTGCTATGATTTGAGCTATTGGTCTATCTTTTTAGCCAATCAATTGGTTCTTCCTTCAAGTTTTGCACTTTATGTGAATTTCAATGAATATTCCCTTACCTTAAATTTAACGTCTACAGGGATGTCATTGGTTGACTATTTCAATGGTTTGGGCGGCCTTCTCAGCTCCTTGTTTAGATCACTTTATTGGTTCAATTGCTTTCCTGCTCCTTGGTTGAACCATTGCTTTCATTTGAACTTGCCTTTGGAATCATCCATGTTGCTTCTCTCTTTGCTTGAGGCCGCCTTTGAACTGCTTGAACCTGTGAACCATTGAACTTTAAACTCTTTCAATTCAAGGTTCAATCAGTTCATTGTTTTTTTCTTCTACCCATCACTTCTTTGTTCTTTTGAAGCTCTTTGATCTTCATCGCACTAGTTAAACCTTTGAACTTGTGAACTCGTTGAACCTTTTGGTTCAAGGTTCAATGGTTCAATCATT
Source organism: Torreya grandis (assembly GCA_037957365.1). Lineage (NCBI taxonomy): Eukaryota > Viridiplantae > Streptophyta > Pinopsida > Cupressales > Taxaceae > Torreya > Torreya grandis. The sequence goes on from JARHVA010000584.1 coordinate 4,158,931, forward strand.
TCATTATTTTTATTTGGCTAAGTCCTTTTGATCTTTTTAAACCAAACATGTTGAACCATTTAGTAATTGAACCTAATGAACCATTGAACCAAACTGGTTCAATGGTTCAAGCCTTTTTTTCTTTGATAAGTGTTTTGAAGTAGTTGAACCTAGAAGCGGTTGAACTTGTTGAACCTTTGCCAAAGTGCCAACTATTGTTGATGGCATTGAACCTTGAACCCATTGAACCCTTGAACCAAAAGAGTTCAAGGTTCAATGGTTCAATGGTTCAATCCTTGCTTATAAGCTTGCCGATGAAGTCTTTTGGTTGAACCAAGCCATTGAAACAATCTTGAAAATAACCAAGTGTTGGAAACTTGTTCTTTCCTATAGAGTTCATAGAAATCAACCTGTGAATTCTGTAGAATTGAGTTCATAGTTTTCTCTGAGTTTTATCTCAAGCCTTGAAATATTCCATAGAAATGAGCCTATAGAGTCCATAGTTTTAAGCCTGTAGAGTCTATAGATTTCTTCCTGTAGAGTCCGTAGATTCAAGCCTGTAGAGTCTGTAGATTTCTGAGAAAGCTTTGAAAAATGAAGAACCTAAATGCTCAGAACAATTTTTGAAAGGGGAAGAGAGGATTTTGGTCTATAGGACTAAAAAAGTTCAAATGTTGTCCCAAAAATAAGTGATATTTTTGGGGAACAACATTACTAAAGCTTGGTAGTTCAAATAATTGTTTGGCACCTATGGTTACCAGTTTATTTTTTATGGAGACATCAAATAGCATAGCTTTTATCCTAGTCTTCTTCCCTATGTCTACCATCTAATCCTTATTCAATTCTTATAGGTTTCTACCTATCCTATGGTTTTAGTCTGTAAGATTTCACATATGTGAAAAGCACACCCACTTTTATCCCACCATAACCTTTGGTGGGTACTCCATCTCTCTATAGGCAAGATTTGTGCTCATGACTAGATCTATTTATGCAATGCTCACTCCTTCTACCATTTATTCCTCCAATTTCATGGTGGTTGCTTCCCTTACCACTTGCACTTTCTTTGTGTCTATTTGTTCCTATGGAGGACCTATGCTTAACTATTTCCTGCCCATCCTAAATTTTCTACTATTGAATCATGGTTGGTTAATTCTACCTAAGTCCAAAATTTGCTTAGAATGTTTCATAGACACAATAAATATGATTTAATGTTTAGTTATTGAGATTCATACCTCATTAATGGCAACCTAGTCATTCTATTCAAATCTTGATCTCATGTTTATTTACAAACTTCTCTCTACTTGCCTCCTTTTATTGTTTGGATGGAACACAATCTACTTTATGGCATTTTGTTCTCATTTTTGGGGATATAGGGGGAACTTTCTCTCTCTGATAGCATCTTCTAATTTTATTGGCTTTATCTTTTAGATCTACTCTAAATTCTTTAAAATGATAGTAACCTTCCTTACTCTACCATTCATCCTTTTATATGATAGTTTTAGATACCACATTGATGTATAGTAGCATTTAGATTCTTTAAATCTTCTAAACCCATTAAATCTACTAAAATTTGCTTCCAATTTCTCATTTATTGTAAATTTTTTTATTCTACCACCATATCATTAACTTTGATAATAGTTTATTTAGTGAAGTGATAGGTGATTCAAATGGTCATTTCCCATCAACTATTGGGTGGGTTCCAACTATCATGATGATCATTATCTTGTGCTTGGTTCATCTTGGTATGACCTTCACCATTCTTATGGTTACTTAGGTGTATCACTTCACATGCATTCAATTCAACTTCCTAGGTTCTATCACTTCATGTTGTTTCATATAGATGCTATAAAACTACATATAATGGTTCTAAATGTCAAAATTCCTTGGGGCCCTCTTAGAACCACCCTAACCCTTCTTTAACCACTAACTAATCCATCAGACCCTGAGTCAAATTAGCTAACTAAGCTAACCAACTCAATAAATTTCACCTATAAACCTTAACCCAACACTTTTAAATCCACCTTGACCCTTCAATTCCAGACATTTGATCATCGATGGTCAGCATGACCAGTGAAGGTTACCCTAATCATTGATGGTTAGGTCTCTTCCTTACCTAGCCAAAGATAACTTGAGATGTGTGCAAGCTAAAACAACATAATTTGATATGCCACCTAATCCATTATCTAAAAAATCATAACAACTAACCAAGCCTCTTATAGATACTTATACCTCCATATCTCTTTGCCTATAAAAAGAGGGGAGCAAGAGGTGAAAAGGGATCCAAACATTCATATATTTAGCAGTTAGGCTATCAACCAATAGTCATCAAGAGCTATCAAACTTCTTTACAGGTTCTCCCTTTAAAAAGTCATCAACCACAACAGAGACTTGAATCTCTACCAAAATTATTCTTTAGGCAAAGTATCGTTACTCTACCAAAATTACTCCAAGATCAACTACTCCCCATCAAGAAAATAGTTATGTATATTTATGGTTTTCAAGTTTTGATTACTTGGTTTTTAACCTAGACCCCTCTATTTCTTACCCTTTGACCTCATTGAATCTAAATAGACCTTCAGAATATTATTGTGTCCATTCTTCACATCTTTTCTAAACATACATAGATTCTATAGGAACTGTCAATGGTCTTATTCAACCATCGATGGTCACCCAACCATTGATGGTCAGTATAACCACAGACGATCACGCTGATCACTGATGGTCACTATGATAAGAAATAATAATTTATTTCCACCTACCTATTATCAAAAAAAATCCACTTTCTATGTCTTTTCATGTTTATAGAACCCCCACCTATTTTTGGGACCTGACTTGACCTATTTAGCATTTGCATTGACCTGTTATTTGCTATAATTAGTCTATTTTATTTATCAAGCATTTATTTATTCCTATATTCTCTTTCAATCCTTTTCTATCAATTTATGAAAGTACTTCATCATCATTTATTTCAACTTAACTATTTTAAGAGTGTGGATTGATAGCCTCCTATTAAGCTCATGCTTCTTAGATCTAGTTTAGGTTAGGCAATCCACCTTACTACCCATCTAACAACCCCTTTGCTTTACTGATTTATTTATCTATAGGTCATTATTCCAAAGACAAAGAGGAGCTATTCAAAATCATCTATATCACATGCACAAAAAAAAATAGGTTCTTTTACCACACCCATAAATAGTTTCTTACTTCTTTTATTAACTAGAAATGAACTAAACTTGAGAGAAACACTCTGACACACTCGGTGGGACCTAGTAGCATCTAGGTGCCATTTTATTCCTTATTATATGCTCATATAAATATTAAAAAAAAAATTGGGTATAAAATAAACCTTGCATACATTTATTTCTTGCATGTTTAGCTCATTTATTTAAATCAAAAGCAAAGTAATCAATCATAGTTTCAATTCTTTATCACATATTATACTAAACTACTTAAATCAATTAAAAATAAAAATAATTGATATGAGGCTTGACTAGGGTTTCATATCTTAGTGGATCACCTTTTACCTTTGGCTATCTTACTTGGAGGTAATTACCAAGAAGAGAACCAAAAATCAGCTCTCTAGTTGAGTATAAACTCTAGAAATTGGTATATACTGGCTAAGCACCTAACACCCTTATCACTACAAAGTGTGAAGTGAGGGGGTAGGCCCCAATACTAAGCCACATATTTATTTCCAATATAGATCCTTTTGATAGCCTTGAACACCTGAAACCAACCATAGATTTCTTTTCTAGTAACTATTCTACAAACCAAGTTCTTCTTCACACTTTCCAACTAAGGCATAAGCCAAAAGTGAGATAAAAGGTACCCTAAGATTTTAAATCCACTCTAGTGTATGCTTTTATTTCCTTGATATTTTTTGTTTTGTTTTCTTTGTGTTTGAGTTGTGATATTTCCTTTATTTCTTTCTATTTCTCATATGGTTTTTACTGGACAATAGTTGAGGAACCAAACCAACTAAGAGCCACCTTCCTCTTCTTTTTCCTCCATGGAGTATAACTCAGATTTTAAGGGTTCTCCCCATCCTTATACCCCTCTACCATGCCTTGGATAGTTGTTCAAGGTGATGCATATTTCACCACTTTATTTGATAATAACCTCATGGCCCTCTAACATTATCTCAACACCTTATCTTATTGTACCCCTACTTTGATTCCTCCTAGTGATCCACCTTATGGGATGTTACCCATATTATGGTTTCCACTACCTCTACCAAACCTATGATCACTCAAGCATCTTCCTCCATACATTATTCACCTACCATCTCCACTTAAACTCAATCAAACCACCCAAATAATAACCAAACACCCCCTATACTAACCAACAACTCCTCTAACATGGGGGAAACATTACCTTTAGTTACCCAAACCCCATCCACTATGGGTATACCTTATACCCATATTTCAACTATTCCCCTCATGACTAACAACCTACCAATTTACACCCAACTTTAAAGTGTGGTGCTTTCTATACCTTCTACCCTTCCACCTATTAACACTAGAGTCACCACTCACCTCCAAATAATTAACCTATCTATACCTCCAACCCAATACATGTCAATTATATAATCTACCAACCCACATTAATCATTCAACAAATACCCATAACACCCTACCCATACTATGTTCCTAATCCATAAGGATACCTAACGCCATCTTCCACCCAACCATTTTTGCCCATGAACCCTTATGTGGCATCATCCCAACCCTCAATGGCCACACACCAACATGTAGAATATTCTCAACCTTTTATTATTTTTCAATATATTACATCCACCTAACCTCAACAAAAATTACCATATAATCATGAAACTACCTAACCCCAAATAGATTTGGTCAAAATTTTGATGGAAAAAATGACCAACATAGAGTCATATATCTCTAGGACTCACAACCTCCTATATTATGACCAAATATGTAACAAAACTATTCACCCATCCATACCTATCCAAACTTACCCTCCTCAATGGGAATTACCCACATTTTCTAAATTCCAAAGTAAGGAGGACCCCCAACAACACTTAAGAGTGTTTAGGCATTCTTGTTACTTGATTGCCTATGATGATGCTCTTCTCCTTTGTACCTTTCCTATCTCTTTATCTAGAAAAGGATTATATTGGTATATTTCCCTCACTAAGCACTCCATATTTTCCTTTTCCAATCTTAACCAGACCTTTTTAGACCACTTTTTGATCAATATATCTAATAAGGTCTTTATCACCAACCTCTATTCCATTAGGCAATTTGATGACGAATCAATTACCAATTTTATATCTCGATGGAGAGGTATTATCAACTATCTCTCTTTATCTATACCCCAACCTAAGTTGATCAAAATTTTCTCTTGGGATTGTGTCAAACACATCACCCCTACTTTATAGGTTTAAACCTTTAAAACCTTTGATGAGGATTTCACTATGGCACACAAACTATAAATTAGAGCCATCGATGAGGGGAAGTTGAAATTTAAAAAAAATATATAGATTTAAATCTAATGACCCTTACCCATCCAAAACCACCAATCAATATAAATACCCTAACACCAAACCAAAATCAATCATGAACATGGTTGTCCTTAAAACCACTCCACCTTTAGTTGTCAACTGACCTAACCAAAACAACCCTTCTAGCTCCTCTAACCATCAAACCTAAAATAAAAATTGGGATACCCAAAATAGTACACTTTATTAGGGGAGTCATATGTTTTAGTTTTAGACAAGTTTCTCAAAGCCAACATCTTACATCTTCCCCCCATCAAAGCTCCCAAAAAATTCAATGCTTTTCACCTTATGCATAGTTGGTATAATGAGAATGATCTATGTGCTTTCCACCAGGTCATTATACATGATGCTATCAAGTGTAACACCTTTAAAACCATTATCCAAAACTTAATTAATAAAAGAATACTTGAATTAGACAATCTTAATGCACCACCAAATTAGTCACTTGACATTTTTTGATAACCTTTTCCCAATCTTGCCCCTTCTACCAACCATGATGATAACAAACTAGAGTCATCTCATTCTTATGAGGTCCATATGATCAATATAATTATTAATGAACCTATCATTGAGGAAACCATTGCCTCAACTACCTCTTCCTCCACTCTACTTATTGAAGTGGTGAAATCACCTTTCATTCCTTTGGATACCCAAACAAAGGAAGCAACCACCTCCACTACTCCACTTGTTGAGGTAACATACTTAACCACCTCTCCTTTGATATATATACCAAAGGAGGCAACTATTGTTATCACACCTTCTTCCTTCATCATAGAATCACCTGACTTCTCTTTGGAAACCATTCCACAAAGAGAGATCATTTTATCTACTCCTTCCATGGAGGAAACATCTTCCCAAATCATGGAATCTTTCATCAAGGATAAGGGTAAAGAAACTATTCCCTTAACTTAACCTATGGGCCTAATATTTGAATCCAATGCCCAAGGAACCAAACCAATTTATAAACCCTTCTATAAATTGGTCTAAATCTTAGAATTTTCTTCTCAACCTATAGTATTATAAAAATGCAAAATTGGTAACTTGGGTGTGGCTTATGACTCCTAATTCATAGATCCCTCTTGCTTATTCTCATGACCCTCACAGGGTTTTTTCACTAATTCCTAATCATCCATAGCCTTTCAAACTTAATCTTAGCTGAGACAGGACCCTTTTTTCATGAACAATCCATCCCCCTAGGTCCTATACCCTCAATATAATAGCACCCAATTTAGACTATAACACTAGACATTAGGGTGTCTCAATTTTATCACTCCTATCCAACCACATTTTAAGCCTAGATTACCATTTTCCTTTTATTTCTCTTCTTCATGGTGTTGGCCTAACACAATTACATTTAACCCATGACCAATAAATCCCTATATAAGCACATTCAAATATAATTTGGAAAGGCTTGGAAAATATCACAAATCAAGCAAGAATACAAGAAAGACTACTCAAGCACATTTACCTATTCTCTGCATATTTCCATCCAATACTATTTTTAGCTTATTCAAATCCTTACACTAGTTCTTAGTCATCTCAAGTACACCCAATTTATCATCTCCTTGCATTCTCATATCAAAATTGCACCAAGCACTTTCAAAGGGATAACTATATATGGCTTGATCCCTCTTTAGAGTATTGATATGTAGGTAGGGTGTCCATACAAGGGGTGTAGATCCATGTATAGTAAATCTTACACACACTAAACCCAAAATTTACTTGAAATTGGTCAAAGTATAATGGAAGATAGGGTTTGAATATAAAATATTCTCTATAAGGAGCTCTACAGACTTTTGGATACCAAAACTTTAGATAAAAGATCAAACAAACCTATCAAAAAAAATCCATAAAGCTTAGATCCTTAAAATAACAATACCAAAAAAGGACTACAACACTAGTGCCACTCCTATCCACTTTTGATGCTCTTAGCTAATCAAAAAATTAAAGTCAAAATATTATTTGTGATAGTGTCCCAGGCTTGTAGTGTGAATATCATATCTTGTCTCAATCAGATCAGTACAGTTTAAGCTTAGTCTTATTTTCTCCCTCTTATTATTATTTTTAGAAAATCTCTAATTACCAATAAATTTCACAAATTAGTAGCTTATTTACCACATATTATTTACTAATTTATCAATCTAGACCCTTTAACTAAATTAAGAATAAAACCCCAATTATTCCCAAATTTGTTAAATCATTTGGTGAACTCGACTTACTTCATTTGTACACAAAAACCCTAAAAACCCTAGGGTAAAATTACTACTAATTTTTCCTATAAATTTTTAAATTTTTACTTGAATATTTAAATCAAAAATTCATTTCAAATTTTAAAATTTAGAAGTAAATTTTAAAATAATTTTCTTTCAAACTCTATTTTCCCATTCTAGGTCCTAGTATTTTTCCAATAATTTTACAACAGTTTTCTAAATTTTTACTAGCATATTAAAATTAAAAAATCCCTTGCAAAATTTAAAATTCAATAGTAATTTCAAAAAAAAAAAAAAAAAAATCTCAGCACCCTAGTTACACATACTAGGTCCTATTCAATCAAGCATTTTCCAATAATTTTCTAAATTTTTAGTTGCATATTTAAATCAAAAATCTAATTTCATTTTCAAAATTCCATATTATTTTGCAAAAATATCTTTTTCAAAACCCTAGTTGCATGTACTAGCTCGTATTTGCTTCTTGAGGTATCACCTTACATATTTGTGAGCTTCATATCTTTTTTGCATAATTTCCAATTCCCTGTTCTTAGGATTTTATATTTTCTATATTCAATACTTACCTTTTTTAGCACTTTGCTTATTACAAAATTTTGAAAAAAATTTAAACATATTTCAAATTATTTTCCTACCTTAACAATGACCCAATACATCACTTTTGGTGAAACCAATAAAAGGGAACTTCAAGAACTCCTAACCAAACACCCTAACATGTAAGATGACATGTTCAAAATACTCCAAGAATAATAACAAAGAGTAAATAATGGTTGATCTTCTCAAACCATAGATCGACCAGTTTTAAATGACACTATTGGGGTAACTATGTCTCAACAACCCCTTATAGCAGCCCAACCTTCTTTTATACTACCAACTATAGCTATTACATCTTTGTCTCTTGATGTGGTATCCCTTGTGCAAGAGATAATATCTCTTCAATCCAAGGTGATACATCTTAAGAAAGGTGTGTCTAGACCTACACAGGCTTTGGACTCTATTTCTCTACTATATACACCACTGGCACATCACATTACTTCCACAACCTTTTCACAAGGTTTTATTCAACCCAAGCTTACTCTTTATGATGGAAAGGGTGATCCAAAAACACATTTGAGAGATTTTCACACAGCATGCTTGGACTATGTACCAAATGACTAGCTACTTGCTAATCTCTTTCCATAGATCTTATAAGATTATGATTTATAATAGTTTTATAGTTTACCAAATCAGTCGATTAGTGTATTCAATCCTTTAGCTAACATGTTCCTAGCTCATTTTAGCATTAACATTGGTGACAAAGTTTCATATGCCCAAGTTGCATAATAGAAACAAATGTCAAATGAGCATTTCATAGATTATGTTCTTTGATATAAGACTATCTTGGCTAAGATGACTAGCCCCATGACCAATCAAGAGTTATAATATGTCTTCAATTAGAGTCTCTTACCAGCTTTGCACAAGTCAATTATGTTCAAAATATTCTCTTCTTTCATTGAATTATGTCACACACTAAAGGAAATAGAAGTCAAATTAATTTAAATGGGAAAAATCAAACACACAAGTATCTCAAAAACAACTGACAAGAGTAAAAACAAGGTCTTGTATAAGTTCAAGGTCAATGATAACAAGACACAAAATCAACTAACAATTAATGCAACTTCAGAGTCCCCTCAACATTTGGTTTTATCAGCACCTCCTTAGTGTATATTTACCAATATACCAGTTTCTCCAATTAGAGATTTAAAATAATTATTATAATGTAACATTATATCTCTCCCTCCTATTTAAGAAATTGACCTAATAAAGCCTCTTCCATAAGGATATGATCAACATGCATTTTGTGAGTTTCATAGGGCACTAGGCCATACAATAAATAGATGCATTAGTTTGAGACACAAGATACAAGAATTAATAGATCATAATCATATTGATATTGTCACTTTAGTTGAGCCTCCTCAAGTAAATGAAACAAAAAATAAAGCTTTAAAAATCTTTTGAGATCTTTTTCCATAACATTCACAATAGGAGATAGGGGACACATCAAGGGTTCACCATGCATATCATGCACATACACCACCAAATATATATAGGGCACCTCTAGTTGAATCACATCCTTTGAGAAACATGATTGGTTTATATAATTCCAAATTTATATCTAGAACTTCTATCTCCTTATCAAATCAAGAGATGATCAAAGATGATTCAAATTATCATGCACTCTTTATCAAAGCTTACATTCATAACAATCCTATTCATAGTGTTCTTATAGACAATGGATCTAGTGAAAACATGTGCATTATAAAATTACTATAACATTTGGGATATTTAAATTAGGATATTACCTTGATGGACACAATTATCAATGGATTTAGTAGGTACATATAAAGTTCATTAGGTGAGATTATACTTCCTCTATAGGTTGGTCCAACACATGTGGCCACACTATTCACTATTATTCCCAGTGTAAGAGTTTTCAAAATATTACTTAGTTAACCATGGATTCAAAAAATTTATGTAGTAACTTTTACAATACATAGATTCATGAAATTTATTCATGCTAATTAGGTTGTTACAATTGGATTTACATATGAGTTACCACTCCCCACTTTAAATCCATCTACTATTCCACAATCACTAGTTTTAGCTTTGCCACAAGTTATAGTTTCTCCACCAATTCTAGTTCATCCTATAATACATATTTAGATACAATTAAGGCATCCATCACCAACACAGAGGGTTCATACACCTCCACACCTTTAAGATTCTAGATAGCTTCTAGCTATAGTGTTCACGCCTAGGATAGTCTCATTGAGATATTATGCATCTACATGTAGAACACATGTTCAGAGAACTTCTCTTACTACCAGATTGGTCCTTAAGAGCCCTATAGTTGCATCCACTTCTTAGATTTATAGGGGGACCCCAAAATTAGTTCCCACTTTAGATACTTTAGATCATTTACAACATATATAGCTTTTAGAGCCATAGTCTCAACATCTCCATCATGCTTCTCGATCATGCACAATTCCTCTCCTTGATATAGGGCAACATGATAGGGAGTCTCCCATGAGACTCATTGGTTAGTATCACCTTTTCTTAGCCTACTTGTACATAGTATCTTATACTTGATTTTACATAATTTCCCTATGATTGATTGTACATAGATCAAATATTCTCAAAATATAAAAATAATACAAACTTTCAAAATCAAAAAACATTCAAATGTGTCAAAAACACAAAAACATCTTGATTATATGCATCCTTCATGATCTACATTTATACTCCTATGTTAGAATTACATTTTATATTCTATGTTATTGTTTGTTGATTTATCTACATTACCATGCTTCACTTGATCTTATTTAAGTGTGTGTAGTGACTTCCAGACCCTTGATTGCTTCACTCTACCCATTAAGGGGGCATCTACTCATGCATGTGAAAATCACATTGATATGCATTTCCCCTAGGGGAATCTTATACATTACTACACCATCTAGGTTATGTCATTTCTACACCACACACTCTAATTATCATGTTTATGTACATTACTTACTAGCTTGCACATATTACTCTATCGACACTTGTATTTAGTGCTTGTGTATTTTTTCGCATACACCTAGTCTTGTACTAACATGTCTTACATAATTTCACTCTTTCTTTGATTAGTTAGATGTTTTTGTATTTTACAGTCATTACATGCTTTATTTTCTTACTTATCATAGCTTGATATGATTACATTCCTAGTTCTAGCTTATTTCTAGTATGTGCCTTAGGATATTTTCCAATGTCTTTTGCTTTTATTCATGAGTGTGCCTTTGGACATTTTTCAATCTGCCTTGCCTATACTCTTCTATGTGATTATGGATTTCAAACCAACTTTGTTGTTCCAACTATATGTGTATGTGGCATTTGAACATGCCTTTATGCTTGATTTATAGTTTGAGTGACATGTGCCCATGTCCCTTATTTGCTTGGCCCCTTGGACACTCTTATACATTTATTATTTCTTACCTTGTGTTATTTTTTCTTGATTTCTTTTTATTATTTAAAATTCCATGATCCAATTCATGCATTATATTGCTTCTTGAATTCCATGATAGACATCATGTTTCTATCCTCCATGATAACTAACAATTAACAACTAACACTTCCATTTATAGTTCAATATATTACACATGATTTTACATTGTTATATCTATCTAGGCATACCCTTTTTGATATAATAATATCTCATTACAAACCATGCTATATCTTGAGATATCTTGTCAATTATCATTACCATATCATATATTTTGTAGCATAACATACTTGTAGGGCTCTTTCTTTTGAGGGTAGTCATTGTAGGGTCTCCATTCCTAACCTAAAAAGAAGGGACAACAAATAGGGGTTTTGTCATAGATATTAGAGCTCTTATCAACCAGAAAATCTAGTTTCAAAACACTCAAAATAACAACCAAACATCAAACCCATTAAAACAGACCAGGAAAATAGTTAAGAATCCAGAATAGTCATTAGATTTGGCCCAAGAAAACACCAAGACTAGAATAAAACATTGGTGGTGATACTGTCTATTTACAATGCTCCTATACAAATAGTATAAAAACTATAATTTCTAGAAGTAGGTAGAAAATTAGGTTTAACTATATATTTATACATCTAGACTAGTTTAGAATCAGCAGTTTTAATACACATTTTGCTCATAAAATCTAGATATATGGGACATCATGTGTGACATGAAGGCTCTCAATTCCAATTTTAGATGTGACAGTTGGTATGAATTATAGATTATAATCCATATTCCAAACATTAGTGATTGGGGGTAATGTGTACAATACATTTGTTTCTTTTCTTTCTTAGTTCAGTATTGTCTAGACATTCTCAACTGTTATGTGCTTTATTCCATCTGCAGGTGGTTGGAATCATTTTATAGTGGATTTCATACAAGCCTAACCTCCATATTCTCAATTTATCAAGTGGATTACACATAGGATAAATTCTTAGTTTTGGATTAAATGTTATATAATCTTAATCTCCATCTTTCAAAGCTAAGAGTGGCCTAGTTTACAACATACATTCAAATATTTATACTAATATTATTAGATCATAGTACATTCATGGTATTCAAGAGACATCTCATATATCATAAATTTCATACCAGTATTAGTCTATAAATTCAATTCATAGGGTAATGATGGATCCAAAGGTCTAGCTAGCCTTTGTATTCTTCAGCCACCTATTCAGAGGGATTAGACATAGTCCAAATATCGATCAAAACATACATGACCACCTAACTTCACTTAGTGGGTGATGATGGAGCTAAAGGATTAGCCTTTTCATTATTAATCCACTCTCTAAGGAATTGGCACTCAACTTGATTCATGATATTACTCTTGGTATAACATCATTCAACATTACTCAACATTAGTCAGCATCATAATAAGTTTTGTATTGGTTTGTGTACCTGGTGAGGTGTATTTTTTCCTTTCTCTTCCTCTCTCTTATCTAGATTTGTATGTTGTTATTTTAGATATAGAATATTTATTAAGAATTGATCTACTCTTGTTTTTTCTTGTAGACTCACACTTCATATCATGTTCTCTATGCACAACCCAGTATCACAACAACATCATGAGCTTCACCCTTATAAGTAAGTTTAGGTATGATTTCTCTCATTAATTTATCCCATTATTTTTCTTTTCTACATCACTAGATTAAAGGGGGGAAATTTAATCATATAAAAATATAAAATTGGTAACTTGAGTGTGGCTTATGACTCCTAATCCATAGATCCCTCTTGTTTACTCTCATGCCCCTTATATGATTAATTTCACTGATTCCTAGCCATCCATAGCCTTTTGGACTTGATCCCAGTTGAGATAATAACCTCTTTTCATGACCAATCCATCCCCCTAGGCCCCTTACCCTCAGGATAATAATGCCCAACTTGGACTATAGTGCTAGACCCTAGGGTGTTCCTTTTTCAACACTCTTATCCAATCACATTTTGAGCCTATATTACTAATTTTTGATCTTCATGGTGTTGGCCTAACATGATTAAATTTAACCCATGACCAATAGATCAATATATAAGTCCATTAAAAAATCATTTGGAAAGGGTTGGAAAATATCACAAAGCAAGTAAGAATATAATTAAGGCTACTCCTCAAGCACATTCCCCTTATTCTCTTCATAAAACCATCCAATACTATTTTTATCTTATTTAAATCATTACACCAGTCCTTAGTCATCTCAAGCACACCTGGTTTAGTATCTCCTTGCATTCTCATATCACATTTACACCAAGTACATTCCAAGGGAGAACTAGATATGACTTGATCCCTCTTTGGAGTATTGGTATGTAGGTAGTGTGCCCACACAACAGATGTAGGTCCACTTCTAATGAATATTACACAAACTAACCCCCATTTTTTTTCAAAATTGGTCAAATTACAATGCAATATAGGGTTTTAATAGAAAATATGCTCTACAAGGAGCTCTAAGAAATTTTAGCTACTGAAAATTTAGAGATATGATCACACAGACTTGCCGAATAAAACCCAAAAATATTAAATTCTTAAGACACTAAAACTAGAAAAATAATATAGTGTTTATGCCACTCATATCCACTTTTATAACTATTTTCCAGTCAAAAAATTAAATTTAGAATCTTGTTTACAACAATGTCCTAGGCCTGCATAATAAATATCAACTCCTGTCTCAATCAAATCAACATAGTTTAAACTAAGTCTTATTTTCTCCCTCTTATTAATATTTTTAGAAAAGTTATAATTACCAATAAATTTCATAAATCAGTAGCATATTTATTGATTTATCAATTTAGACCCTTTAAATTAGGAATAAAACCTTAATTATTCATAGAATTATTAAATCACAATCGAATTTGGATCAACCCACCTTTTGGAATCATCTTGGGCTCCCATATAAAAACAAGCATGAACCTTTAACCTCAATTTAATCTACCATAAAACCTATCATCACCTCAATCATTTCATTAAACACCTCTCCCTCCAAAATTATGGAAGAACCATCCAAACCATCTCCATCCAAAATTATCAAAACACCTTACACCTCTCTAATCAAACCTATCAAGAACCTAGGGATAATTCTTACTCATAGCCTTACCCACCCATATTTGAAATTGGACTTAACCCCATCTTTTCCAACAAATAAAACCTTAACCAAACCAACCAAGAAGGTGAAAGCACCCAAACTCCCACCTAGAATTACAACCGTACCACCCCCTTCTCTCTTACCTTTCATCTTGGGACCCCATCCTTCTTCCATCATAGGGGTTAATCCTTCTATAAATAAGGTAAATCCTCCCAAAATCACCCAAAATAAATTTCCTCCTTTTATCCTACCTATACCTACCCCCTCTAAAACATCAAGCTCTCCATCATTTTTAGATAAACTATCTACCTCCACCTAGCCACCTATCTCCAAACTTCATCATTTCAATCATCCACTTCCAAATATTTCATCTATAAACCTTCCACCTCAAAACCACCCAACACCAAAAAAACCCATCAAAACCCACCTACCACAACCATTATACCACCCATAACTTCCATGGTGAAGCCTACTTATAAGAAGGCTCCCACCCTGAGAACCAAAACCTCATCACCTCCAACACCTTTGCTCAAACCTTATTCAACCATTTTACAAAGGTTTTTATAAACTTATTCATTAACCCTACCACCTCTCAGAACCTTTGACCCTTCAAGTCCCAAACCATCCTAGTTTGATGACACTTTAATCTACTCATATCATAAGACACTTATACATGACATAGATAACTGTAAATCGCTCCAAGCACTTGTCCATAAATTATGGGATGAGGATAATCTATTATTTGATGAATCTCTATTAATTACATTATAAGCCTAACCATGAATGAACCTATCTAACCCTTACCCACTTCCACACTCTCATCCAAGAGTGAGGAATAATTGAAGTAGCCTTTTATCCTAACACTTCCCCTCATCCACATTATCCATATGGTTACCTGATCTCAGACCCAAAAAAAGGATAAGGGAAAATCCACAGTGTCCATTCCATGAACATTTCCTTCCAACCCTTAACCTTTAAACCAAACTCAAAACACCTTCACCTTCACCTTTACCAAAACCCAAAATATCCATTTTGGGTGCCTCTCTCTCCAACCCTTCTAAATCTATCCAATGAATCATCTTAAAATAGCTTCAGACACTATAGAAGATGAGTCTATACAAAATTATAAACACCTCATCCCATCATCACTAATCATTGATAGAGGCCCTAAAATATATAAAGGTCAAACTTCAAGACCCTCAACCTCTTGTAGCCTTTATTAGAGATCTTCAACTTTTTACCCTCGTCATATTTAAGGATTCATAAAAACCTTATATTTATTTTGAATATTTTTATCCTCCCCTCTTCATCACTACATACATAAATAAAAACCATATAAAAAGGGTGATGATTTATGGGGGAGATAGTATTAATATCATCTCCTCCCATGCTTATGAATAACTCTAGCTGATCAAGAATATCATGTTGGAAACCATAATGGTCCTCTATTTCTTTAATGATACTATGGCAATAACCTTGGAAACAATTATCTTCCACATCTATTTGTGACTTTACATGCTTCCAAAGCTCTTCTACATTGTATAAAGTGAGTTCTAATACAACTTATTACTTAGACACCCTTGGATCCACTCCATGAGTTGTGTCCTATCCACCTTGAATTGATGTTTCAAGTTCAAACACAAGGGTTGGGTCATCACTATATAAGTTAACCCTAGTCCTTTTACATTTTTCAACATGACATATTGACCTAATAACATTCTTATTTTTTTCTCATCCACATCACCACCAACTAATAACAAATCCACCCCTACCATCTATTAAGCTTATATCCCTGCTTCTTAGATCCCTATAGAGGACCCCTTGGAACCC
This sequence comes from Torreya grandis, assembly GCA_037957365.1. Lineage (NCBI taxonomy): Eukaryota > Viridiplantae > Streptophyta > Pinopsida > Cupressales > Taxaceae > Torreya > Torreya grandis. The sequence goes on from JARHVA010000584.1 coordinate 4,175,617, forward strand.
ATGTTCTAATGTCTCTCATTGGGAGAGTGTCATATTTCGGCCTTAGATTCCTTCCCTACTCCTTAAAAGTATGGGAACCTTGACCATGATCTTGATTATGATCCGAATATTAGAAACATCATCCCTTTTGGGCTTCCTAACCACCAAACCAATTTCATCTATGGGGGACTTAATCATCTACTTATTTCCTCCTCCACCACCTCTTCTACCTAACAATTTACCTATGATTTATCATATTTAGACAAAATAACATTCACCAAATTATACCTTCATAGGTGTGCTTGGAAGGGATTCAACCTTAGCCATTATGAACATGGACCCCATGATTTACCCTTGATCAAAACCCAAAAACCTCATGAACTATTTGGCCTTGGGTTTGAAATATCAAAAGAACTCACTAATTCACCCAAACCCATCACCACCATTATTGAGGATGTTCCATCCTCACCAACCACATCTATTTTGAAGTCTGAGGATTTTGAAACCATCCCTCCTAAATTTTTTTAGTCAATAACATTAGTTTGGGCTCCTTGACCTATCAAAAGGATAAACAAACTAAAAATTTTCCTCTGATTCATTCTAAAATGGTAGAAAATGATTCTCCTACCATCCACACCATCCAATGTTAGGATGATGATTTCATTCTCACCTATATTAGTGTAATGGATTCTTCTATCCATAAATCCTTTCCTTTTGAGAACTAAACCATGTTGAATCAATCCACTATCGATGTCAACTTGAGTACTCAGTATAACCCTCACATTGTAAATATTGGTCAATCTTTAGATTCTATCGAGTAATAAGATTATCCTTCCTTCATGACTGAAGCATAACATTTACTTGGTCCTATTAGGATATGCCCAAAATCAACCCTTTCATATCTTTTGACAACATTATCATCTGTCTTGACACTAAGATTATTAGGAAAAAGATTCATAGGATGTACCCTTACATCACCCTTCTATTCAAAGAAGAGATTCAACACCTTTTATTTGTCAAATTCATTCAACCCATTGACTATCCCTAGTTGGTTTCCAATATCCTTCCCATTACCAAAGCCATAGGAGGACTTTGCCTCTATATTTGCTTTTGTGACCTCAACCTTGATTGTATAAAGGATGAATTTCCTTTGCTTAGCATCAACCAAATCATTGTTATTACATCTAGCCATGAGATGTTATCTCTCATGGATGGTTTCTCAGGGTATAATTAGATCTTGATTACCCCAGAGGATTAACATAAAACTTCATCATCCCATGGGGAACTTTCTATTATAGGGTCATGCCATTTGGTCTAAAGAATGCAGTGGAAACCTACTCTTATAAAGAGGACCAACCCTCCTAAAGAGGACTAACCCTTCTACCTTTATATCTCTACCACTAACCATTCCCTAGAGGTAATTCTTGTTGGCCGTGATGAACAAAATAAAGAACAATTTGTCTACTATATAAGTCAAACACTTTTAGAGTATGAGACTCAGTACACCCATACCAAGAAGATTTAACTCACCTTAGTCATTGTGGCTTCCAAATTTTATCATTACCTCCTCAATCAAAAAACCTTTATCATCATTAACACTAACCCACTCAAGTACATGTACTCCAAACCATACCAAACCTAGCATATGACTAAGTGACTCATGCTCCTGACTGAGTTTGACCTTGAGTTCCTCTAATAGAATTCAATTAAAGGGAAAGTCATTTCTAATTTATTAGTCAAAGATCCTTTTCTATACAACCAACCACTTCCTCGTGCATTTCCAAATGATTCCATCATGACTCTTTCTCAAGAGGACATCACTTACCAAATGACCATGTTTTTTAATGGCTTGAAGTTCTAGTGCAGTGGGAATGTCAAAGTTATTTTCATTCTTATCAATGGTGAACCTCTTCCTCTTTATTTAAAACTTGATTTCAAGTGTAACAATAATATGGATGAGTATAAATCCCTAGTAATAGGTCTCCAAATCACTCTAGCCTTGGGAGTTAAGATGATCAGTTCTTTTGGTGATTCCCAAATTATGGTTAACTAGATCAATAGATCCTACCAATGTAATAATGATGTCTTACAATAGTAAAAATTCCTAGTAAATGTACTCTTAAAATCATTTGATCATAACCATATCCAATCTATTCCATAATCTACCAATAAGTTTGTAGATACAATACCTTTCCTTGATTCCCAAATCCTATTTTAGTGATCCAATTCCAAACTCTTTATCACCATTCATCATTTTATCACACCCTCTTATATCCAATCTGACCTCCTTACCATTTGTAGTGTGGATGAATATCCATCAGACATTTGGTATGAACAAAGCTTTAACGATCTCAACCTTGACATCATTCCTCCTAAACAATATAGAAATGCCTGAAGAGACTTTGTTCAGAGTACTTATCATTATACCATACTGGGAGGAATACTTTACAAATGTGGTTTTGGTATACTCCTCCATTTTATATGCATTCATGAATCTTTCCATGCTATCAAGGAAATTCATGATGGTATTTGTGGGGGAAACTTTAGTGGTCTAGCTCTTGCTAAATGTATCCTTCACCTTGGATACTATTGGCCCACCCTCAACCAAGGCTATTGCAATTATGTGAATAAGTATGTTAAATGTCAAAAACATGCTAATTTACATCACACACTAGACCATGGGCTTCAATTATCTAAGGAATTTTAACCCTTCTCATAATAGGGATTAGACCTCATTAGGAAAATCAATCCTTATTCTTCATAGCGACACCACTCCATCATCACCGCCACCAAGTATTTCACCAAATGGGTGGAGGCTATTTATCTCATCTCAACCAAAGGTGACAACATAGTCAACTTCATCAATCATCATGTCATCTATTGTTTTTATAGTTCTCCATAAAATCATCAATGATAATGGCAAATATTTTAAAAACAAGCATATCCAAGGTCTTTGTGACACATCTAGCATCAAGTTAAGCTTTTAGTCACCTTAATATCCATAAGAAAATGGATAGGTAGAAGCCTCTACCAAAACCCTCAACAAGATATTAACCAAATTAGTCAATGCTTCTAGTTGGGATTAACATTTGTTTATCCCTTTTGTTTTATGGGTTTATTACACTAGCATTCAAACCTCTATGGGTAATACCCCTTTCTCTCTAGTCTTTAGAGTAGAGATGGTCTTGCCTCTCAAATTCAAAATTCCCTCTCTTTGCATATCTTTATAGGACATCATTTTTGAGAGTGACTATCATCAAGAATGTCTAGAATGACTTGAGCTACTTAATGAAAATTGTCTATCTAAGTTGAACCATCTTCATATCTATCAAGAATGAGTCAAGTGTGTCTATAAAAATTACCTAAAATAATGAGAATTCAATATCAAAGACCTCCTTCTGAATGAAAATCAACATGTGACTCATATGGAAAAAATAAGGTAAGACAAGTTTTATTTTAATTGGTTTGGACCTTAAATCATAACCCACAAGTATGGATCATAAGCTTATCATTTGTCCTCTCTTGAAGGAAATCCAAAACCTAAGCTTCTCAATACTTTACATCTACTTCCTCTCTTTTGTTAAACAAGGATCAAAATCATCTTTTTGTCTAACTTAATCTTGTCCTTTGATTTACAAGATTTTTACCTTCCTCATACCATCATCCTATGCCTTTAAGGATAATCAATTAAAACATATAACCATGTGATTAACTATCACAGTCATAGCCTAATCCTAAATATGTGTACCAAGGCTTTACCCATGGAATGGTTCTCATGGATACGTTTCATCCCTAATCAAATAGAATCTCATGGTCATTCTCTCAAAACCACCCTTTTCACCTATCATTAACCTCTTGTGCCCTAGGTTGTGCCCTCATAAAGGTAAGCCTCTAAGCCTAAATAGACTTGTCTCTATAAAAAATAGCATCAAAATAATTTGGGATACCTAAATATTACTTGGGTCAAATATATCTAGCATGAAAACCACTCTCTTGAAGGACAATTACCCAAAATCTAAAATTGCTTAAAAAGATAGATTGCTCCATTGAAGTATAGCTACCAAAATAAATAAACCCAAACTTAGACCACTCTCTCAAAGGATGGCTAATTCAAATTTGTTAAAGTAATCATTTTTAATCATCCTGCATTGATCAACTTCATAAACTTATCAAAAATCAAACAAAAAAAGATCCTATATCAAAATTAGAACAAGCTATCCCAAGAAAGCTACAACCAGTTTTCATTTATAGCATTAGTTGACTTCACACATCGATGAGTCTACACCTTAAATTAAAACATGGACTTATCTATTAAGGTTCTTAGGTCACCTATAGAAAGGGCAAACTAACCCTCATGAGGTTAAACTACCCTTCACACCACCTATCACCTATTTCCCCTTTGTACCATCTATAAATCAAGGGATTTATAGCTTACTTGACATGATGTGGTCAAGACACATTTTTATCACCCAACACATGCTAATGAAAAAAATTTAAAAGGCTTATGTTCCTTAAGCTAATCTAACTTTGGGTTTTATTTAGTCTTTTGCCAATGAAGAAACATCATGCCCTTTCTTTATGCTCTCATAAATTGATTCATGTCTTCACTTAGACGTATGTCTCATGCATTTCATTTCTTTTCCCACATCTATTTTGCTATTTAAATTTTTTTATGTGATATCATCAAAAAAATAACTATAATTTATAAAAAAACATCATAAACCACATCACATATCCTTAATCAAAACATCATAACCATACATAAATTTTTTTATCACATCATAAACATCATCCATAATCATCACATGCCTAAGCTAATGAGTCTACATATCATAAGCATAAACATCAAAACCATAAACCATGAACCATAACTCATGTCTATATATAAACATCACATCATAAACATCATGTCTCATCAACAACAAATAGTACATATAATAATGTGCATCTCTCTCTCTCTCAAAATGTATACATCTCGTTATATCATCTCATAGGCTAGTATCAACATCATATACAACTATACATATCATATCATACCCTATGCCCTTGGGGAACCACTACCACCTAGTGTCTACCCCCATAAGGTGCCTACCTGTCCACCCACTAAAGTAACCCACTGACTTGGAGTCACTACACCTGTACCTATGGACCCTCACCAACTAGGTCCACATCCATAACCTACCTACCCCCATCATCCCATCCAAAATATTCCACTACATAGAGGGCCTAATACCACAACATGTAGCTATCAACAAAACTAGCATCATTGATCTCTACTCAAGCAAGTAACTTTTCATGATTAAGCACTAGTTCCACTAGCTATGGCACTAGAAGCAAAATATCAACATCCTACTGCCTATACCTTGAGAATGGACTTGAAATCCCCTGTATCAACCCAAATTGCCTACAAATTTATCAATAGGGATGAGCTCATTCTCACCCTCTCTCCTCTAAAAAATCCACGTATAGCTCTACCTTCACAAAATGTGCCAAGTATAGTGGGCCCACCTTGAAAATCTAACAAATAACCTCCAAATCACATATCCAACCACTAGGGCCTCTAGTGACCCTCTAAACTAATCAGTATCCCTCATGCCTCCTCCAAATCCTATGATTACATAATCACTCCTCCACTACATAAAGCCCACCTTGAAGTCCATCTAGGCATATCCCTCCCATAGTAACCCCATTAGTTTTAGAACCCAAATGTACTCATAAGCCCAACAATGTAGTACAAACCCCATATTGATACATAGTAGGATACATTGAATCTAATTGGGTAGGTGATCATGATGAACACACCTCCTAATTTTTATTTTCACTCACTAATTCAACCAAAATAACCACCAACTTAAAACTAGGTTAAAACCCAAACCCTTCCCCAAACCTACCATAAATTCAATAAAAATTTAACCCAAATAACCAAAATCAACTAATCTAGCAATTCAATGCAACCCTTACCTCATTCCTTGACCATCATCAAGGAGGGATCTTGGGTCCCATTGCCTAGATGCGTCCTTGTTTAGCTTGTATCCTCAGTCCACCTCAACAATCAACCACTCAACACAAATATCACCTCAACAAGTACATAGAAGTCAAAGAGTCAAAAGCAAAAGTGAAAATGACTTGCCTTTTTTAACTTTTATCCTCCATGCATTTAGGGTTTCCCCCTAACCATTGATAGTTAGGATATCCTCATTTTAAAAATCTTTGGACACTCACACTTAGTTCCCACTTTTGGAGAAAACCTTCTCCACTTACCACACCAACCATGTCCACCTTGATGTTAGGCATTTTTGGCCTGAACTGTTACATATTTTATGATGAACTTGCCTTGGTCCTTTTGATTATAATAACCAATATTTCCATATTGACCATTTGTGTTTTTACCAAGATCAATTCCTACCTTGGATACCTATGAAAACACTGACCCTATCTAGGAGACTTAATAGGAATAACCCAATTAGATATGCCTACCATTATGGCCCAGCTACCCCATCACCAATCCTTCTAAAACTAACCTTATTTTTACCAACTATGGAAACTTATTCTATGCATGATCTTGGCTATCATACTTAGTCTCATTTTTTGTACATGTTTGTACTTTAAATACCCAACCATCATTTTCACCAACCTTGTGACTTACCATAAACTACTCATCAAACTTGCACCTGATTTTGTTTTACCTCATCAACTCTTGGTTTAATGGGGAACACTTCCTCCCATACTCAGGGTAATTAGAACTTTGACCAGCAAACCATTTTTATTTTCCATCTTGTTAATTCAAATCCACATAACAAAAAGGGGTAAAATGTAGACACTATAAGACCACACATAATGGTTCTAGATGTCAAAATTTCTTGGGACCCTCTTAGGACCACCCCAACCCTTCTTAAACCACTAACTAACCCATCTGACCCTAAATCAAGTTAGTTAACTAAGCTAACCAATTCACTAAATTTCACCTTTGACCCTTAACCTAACCCTTTTAAATCCACCTTAACCCTTCACCTCCAAACACTCAACTATTGATGGTGAGCATGACCACCAATGATCACCATGACCATTGATGGTCAAGTCTCTTCCCCACCTAGGTAAAGACAACTCAAACTGTGTGCAAGTTAACATGACATAATTTAATATGACCACCTCATCCATTATCTAATGCATCATAACAACCAACCAAACTTCTTATAAAACCTTCTACTTTCATCTCTCTTTGCCTATAAAAGTATGGGAACAAGAGGTGAAAAGGGATCTAAGCATTCATTTATTTAGCAATCAAGTTATTAACCAGCAGTCATCAGGAGCTATCGGACTTCTTTATAGGTTTTCCCTTTAGTAATTCATCAACCATGACAGAGACCTAAATCTCTACCCAAATTATTCTTTAGGAAAAGTATCATTACTCTACCAAAATTACTTTAGGATCAACTCCCAACCATCAAGTAACTAATTAAGTATATTTCTAGTTTTCAAGTTCTAATTGCTTGGTTTTTGACCTAGACCCTTCTACTTATTACCTTCTGACACCCTTGACTCCAAATATACCTTTAACATCTTATTGTATACATTTTACAACTTTTTTTGAACATACCTAGATTTTGTAGGAACCATCTATGGTCACCTTCAACTATCGAAGGTCACCCAATAACGATGATCAGTATAACCACTGATGGTCACCTAACCATCCATAGTCACTATGATAAGAAATAATAATAAATTATTTTCATTTACTACCCTTAGACAAATTCCACTTTCTTTTCCTTACCTATTTATAAAACCCCACTTATTTTATAGACCCAACTTGACCTATTTAGCATTACTATTGACCCACTATCTCCTATAATTAGTCTATTTTATTTATCAAAAATTTATTTCTTATTATACTCTATCAATATTTTTCTATCATTTTATGTAAGTACTTCATCATCATTTATTTGAACTTAACTATTTTAAGAGTGTGGATTAACAACCTCCTAGTAAGCTCACACTTCTTGGATCTAGATCAAGATAAGTAATCCACCTTGCTACCCATCTAACAACCCCTTTGATTTAGTGATTTATTATCTATATATTCTTTCCAAAACAAAGAGTATCTATTCATAATCATCTAGATCATGTGTGCATAAATAAATAGGTTCTTCTACCACACCCATAATTAGTTTCTTACTTCTTTTATTAATTAGAAATGAACTAAAATTGAGAGAAACATTTCACTTCCTTTCAGACATGCCTCTCTTTCTTAATTAATTTATCTATGCTTTCATATATCTTGATTTGGCCTTCTTTACCCCATACAAATATTTTTACTGGTCTTCTAGCCTCATTATCTCTACTTGATCTCTTATGAATGAATACCTTATGTGCCTTCATCAATTTGTACTTACATTTTTCTTAGCCTGACATACTTCACATGCACCCAAAAAATTAGGTGTCTATCCTTGAGCACTTAGAAAGTGACTAGGTTTGACTCACGTAACTAGATTAATGTGGATTTAAGTGTATGTAATCAAAAACACATCAGATCCATAAATCAATCCTATCTTAGAAAAGATAGATCTTACTTACAATTCTAATTGGGAATACATTAGATAGTTAGCAATATGACCAATACAGATCTATTAGACCTAATTAGAGGATCTCTTATCACAAATAATATCACTAGAGAGGGTTCTAAAGCCTCTAATAAAGTAAAATCATGCAATAACCCTAACTAAATCCTATGTTTTCATACCCACTATACTAATAACAAGTAAAAAAATATATAATCTAGTGTTCACCAAAGTTGGTGACACAAAGTGGGGGTAATAGACAACAAAATTAAACATACATAGAAGACATATTCTAATGTCAATGTATACATAATCCTAATTCATGGAAGATAATTAAAAATACATATTTATCTACTCCTACAAAGGAGGAACAAAATTAGGAATACTTACCTTTGAAGATGAACCCATCAAGCCTCAATCTCTCCCTTGGCCAAGATTCTCTATAAGAGGTTGATTTGGTATGTAAGGATGATAAGGATAAATCAATTATAGGCTATATAACCTATCAATGTATCTAAAATGCTTCTCCATAAGACAAGATCTGTACCTCTAAAGAAAGTATGAAAACCTAAGATTTCTCCTCAAGTATAATGGTGGATAAGCCTATGAAAAATATATCTTACTTCTTCTTCTCTTCTCTAAATAATTGTAAAATTATTGTGTTTATATAGGCATATCTAACCCTAAACCCTTCTAAAAATTTTGGCTGATAGGGTTGACCTAGTTGGCCTACTATCATTATTGAAAAAACTCACTATTTATTGTGTTAGGTTGGCCAAGAGCTGACATAAACCATAAATAAGTTTTGAAAATAAGATTACAAGTTTGACCTAGTCGACCTAGTCATATAAACTATCAAAATAGGTTTTAGGTTAGGAAAAAGGATAATAAAGGTGTAAAATGACTATAGGAGTGTACAAAAGAGAAGTCCAAGCTTAGGGAAAGGTTTTCACAAGATAAGTGTGTAGATAAAAAGTGGCAAAAGGGACAAAAATCTAACAAAGAACTAATGGTTTTCCCACCCCATTACTATTACACCCTTTAAGGTGTGCACTCAATGAGATCAAGAATTGATAAGTTCCTGCAAGATAGAGAGTGTCAATAATTGATAAAAGTTTGAAAATATTATGTGTATACATATGCCCCACTTAAATCTCATCATGTGTCATGTAAGTGCAATAGGGGATGGTGATTCAGGAATAGAACATGATGACACATAACAATGATGCTAAATAAAGTGCAATAAAAAGCAAATAAGATAAATGAAAGGACATAATTAAAAAACACATACATTTACTTACCTTAGTGTTGTAGATAAATAATAAACTACAAGAGATGTGAAGGCATGAAATGTGAGGAATGTTAGGTAACCTACATATATTAGTATAAGGATTTGTATGCGATAGGGAAGGCAAAATAGAAAACTGCTCTCATGTGATAAGTCCATGTCTTACCAAGAAGAATGTTATAGGATAGAGGAAAGTTGAAGATCATCATCTTCACAATAAAAATAATAGATGGGATGGTAATGGGGAGCCAAAAACAACCTAAATGAGGCATTTTCCTTAGATCATAGCCTTGACATGTGTTTCATATGGACTTAAGATTACATTCAAAATATTCAAGAGTTTTGATTAAAATCAAGAGAGGCAAAAAAAGTGTTGGAACCCTCATAAATAAAATCACGATTGAATTGATTATCATAAATTTGGAAAATGATAAAGAGAGGAATATCATCTAAAAAAATTAAAATCTCATCAAGGATCATGGAAGAAATGGAAAATTTGAGGGAAAGAGAAGTATCCATTATTTCATCAACATGTATAGACATCTCTTCACATTATTGTAAAATACTAGCTTTGGATTCGAATAAGGTGCCTTGACATCCTGGTATGGGAGGAAAAGGGATGCTAATTTTGAATAAAATCTACATGAGATGATTACAATGACATGGATATATCTGTATAAGTTTGAGAAATGGGATTTGATATGGGAGATTAGTAATCTCTGTAATAGGATCCTATTTATCATAACCCATAAGAGGACTATTGGAAAGAGGTGTATAGTGTTTCAATAGGTCCTTAGAAGGAGGAACCAAAGTACATGTGAATTTATGATGATAAGATGTATAAGGTTTAATTAGAGGATAAGTTTGTTGATTATCATGAGAAGATGGGTTAGTTGATGCAGGTTTGGTTTGAGAAGAAGTGTTGATAGAAATTTGAGTATCATTAGTAATAGGTAAAGATGTTTTAGAAGTGGTACAAATGATATGAGAAGTTTTATCTAATGGAGGTGGTGGATTTTATTCATCAAAATATATAAGATCTTCTTTCCCTAACTCTATTAAGTGAGTTGGAGAAAAGTCTTAGATAACATGAAATATACAATATAATTGAGGGTTGTGGATAGGATGAGGATTAATTAAAGTAACCACCCTTCATATATTAGTCATATTGACCACAATATCCTTAGTATTTGGGTCAATAAGACTATCAAAATTATTTGTGGAAGGGGTAGGCTTGTCTTGGTTATCTTAGTGATTCAAAAGAAGATCTTTATAGATGGCCAAATGAGCATTAGCCTAGTTTAAAGCTTGATATTTAGTTTGTGTTTCATGGGATTTGAAGGCAATGTCATAGGATTTTTAGCATTGACAAATGATATAATCATGGTAAAAATTGGGACCAATAAGTAAATCCATAGCCAAATTACAAAGATGCCTACAAGTCTCATGAAAATGACCCCAACTAGCATGAAACCAAAAAATATTATTGGGATCATACCAATATTTCATGGGATGAATGGGATCAATTTATTATGGTAGAGGCCTTGGAAGACATTTTTATAATTTTTCTAAGGACAAAGGCTTATGAACATTTATGTTGCTAGCTAAAAAAATCCTAAATAGTATGAATCGTATCATAAGAGTTGGTAAAACCATCATTGGTAGCATGATGATTATTTTTATTTAGTAGTATGTGAGTATACATAGAAGGTTGGGATGGATTTAATTGATGTAGAATTAAATCTTGACGCTTATCTTGGTAAATAGCCTCCTCTAAAGTACCTAAAGAGAGTTTGGACCTGATATTTTAACTTGGAAAAAAGGCATTTCTAAATAGATGGAAAACATTGTATAAAACATAGTGTGTTCATATTTATTAGATAACATCTTCCATTGTTTAATGAAATATTGGGTGGTTTTGATCTCAAGTTGCTTACAATTGATAAAATGGGCCAAGGTATTCTTAGAGAGATCACTAGTTTAGAACTCTTGGACTAGAGCATTTACTAAATCTTCCAAATTATTAATAGAATGAGATTTGAGTTGTTTGTACCAATATAAAGCATCACACATGAGAGTTGTGGATAATAGTTTGGTAGTGAGAAATTTATTTAACTTGACCCATTATTTATATAGATTTCCAAATGTTTTTAAATGAAGAGTAGGATCGGTTGACCCATTATAAGAAATGATAGGGGTGATACCTCCTATATCGATATTAGAAATTTGAGATGTAAAAGGCTCATGTTGAAGATGCTTGATTTTTTTTTATAATAAGAGGAGGTTGAGGGATAATATTACCATAAGAATATTTAAGAGGAGTTGGGGGAATTTTTTGATTATGTGTGCCCCATGGCATCTATTGAGGGTGGGTTTGAAGATGGGTAAGATGATTTTGCATTTGCATCATTTGATTTTCATTGTTATCATGAAAATTATTCATTCGATTAAGAGTTTATAATAGGATTTAATGGATTTAAGTTTCATTATTATCATTGTTAGAAGTATTATAATTGGTAGTAATGGCTTAAGTACCACTGTGGGTGTTAGTAGGAGCTTGAGAACAACTGTTAGTGAGGCACTATTGGAATAATTTAGTTTTATGGAAAATATGGATTAGTAGAGGGATGAGAAGAAAAAAACTAGATGAATGATTACATTGGGTAGAAAATGATGCACTAGTGAAATAATTAATAAGATTGGGTCTTGGAAGAGACCCACTAGATGTGAAACATGTGATGTTAGTAGAGATACTAGGCATGGAGGTAAAGGAAATCAAATAAAAAGTCATTGTATGAGGAGTAAAATAGAGGGAAAATTATGAGAAGTAAATATGATAGTATCCCCAAATCCATGTGATAAAATGGGAGAAGTTGAATGGGGATCCTTGACTTGACCACTTATCATGAGATGGTAAATAGTAGAAAGATCATTTCCTTGATGTTGAAGAAACTAATTGATGAAGAAGAGAATTTCTAGTGTATACTCTAATTTAAGTTAATCTTCAAGTAAAAAGAGGATTAAAAAGTGAATAATAATGAGGAGGGGTTCCATAATTTGTAGTTTGAGTGGATATATGCACATTACTTTCATCTAGGATAGGAGCCACAAGCTGCATATGGGAAAACCTATTAGGGTTGGTAAGACTCATCATATTTGTTGAATTAAACTTAGTGTTGTCTTTAAACAAGAATCTCATGATGAAGGAGAGAGGTTAGGGAAGGTAAATTTGATATAAAATCAAGGATATACAAAATGCATATAAGAGTATAGAGTTGACTAGGATGACCTAGTACTAAAAATATGGTATAAAAACATAGTCAACAAGGAGTACTAGGTTGACTAGGTCAATGTAATAATGTAACCTAGGATAAAGGGAAATGTGATAAGGATATAGATTCGACAAGGTAAACTTAGTACTGTAACTTGAGAGGCATAAAGAAGTACTGAGTCAACTAAGTTGACTTAGTACAGTCAAGGGAAAAGATAGTTTATAAGAGACTATGTTGAATAAAATGACAATGTATTGAAAATAGGAAAAAAAAATCCAATGTACTTTTAAAGCAAAAAATGGAAGTAAACACACAAAACAATTGGATGAATTAGAATGATCCAATTGGCACATAACACAAAACCTGCACCAATGCTGGAAAATTCAAGTTTTTGAAATACAACATACACTGAGCAAAGATAATGTAGTCAACTAAAAATAAAATTTTAACTAAGTGGTCATCTTTAATGTTTTTATTATTATAAAGTATTATTTTAAGTGTGATAGGGAAGTTGGATGAAATTAGGGAACTAGAAAGAAATATATAGATGGTTTCAGGATGTTTAGGCTCAAATGGGTTTGTGTTGGCAATGGTATTAGATTGATATTGGGGCTTACCCCCTTACTTCATAATCTCATAATGATAAGGGTGTAAGATGATTTCATAATATATACCATTAACCACATGTTTATACGTGGCTATGAAACTAAGTAGGTAGGCCTTGGGTGGACAAATGTTTAAATGTGTTTTGAAATTATGTGATTTGGTAGTGTGTGAAATAAAGATATAAATAGTGAAACTAAGTGTTATATTAAAAAACCACCTAATTAGACTATGTGAGCTACTCTAAGAATACAAACAACTAAAAATAAAAGTGTGAATTAATTACTAGCATATAGTTTTTAATTCCTAATTCAAGAATAGTATAGAGTCACTTCAGATGATAGTATATGCAAACATTATAGAATAGAGTTGATAAGCTCACTATTGTACCACATAATTAAGATTCCTTAAGAACTAAGTTGACCAGATCAACCTAGTCTTTTAGATAAAACATAGGCTATAGAACTAAGTTGACTAGTCGACTTAGTTTGTTATAGAATTGTAATTTTAAAGACTACAAACTTTGTGAAACATGAATTTTAGGAAAGAACTAAATTTAAAGATAAATAAATAAATGAACCTTGGTGGGTTGGAAGATGTTAAGGACTATGAATTTTTTGTTGATGTGACTTGAATGCTACTTTCAATTTTTGCCAACTATATCGACTAGGTCAACCTAGCTCTATAATTCCCTATTTGTTGAATCCTTTTTAAGATGACTATACTATTCTGGTCAACCTCATTTATTATTTAGATGTTGATTATAATACTAAGTCAACCTAAATGACTTAGTTTTCTATTTTGGAGCTGAATAGGAGTACTATGTTGACCTGTTCGATCAAGTAACCTATATTTGATGAAGATCATCATAGAAAGAATATATTCATTTTGATGTGATTGTGTGTTAAACCTACACACAATTTAGAAACTATATCATCTTGGTAGACCTAGTATCATAAATATAGAAAAATAATGAAATGATATAAATGAAAATTGTGAAAGAAACCCTATAAGGGTTAGATTCATGTCGAGTTCACCAAAATGTATGCAATAAAAATGCATCAGATCCATAAATAAATCCTAGCTTGAAGAAGATAGATCCTATTTACACTTTTGATTAGATATACATTAGATAGTCAAGAACATGACCAATATAGATTTGATAAACCTAATTAGGGGATCTCTTATCACAAATAATATCACTAGGGAGGGTTCCAAAAACTCCAGTTAATTAAAATCATGTAATAACCCCAACTAAGTCCTATGTTTTAATATTCACTATAATAATAAGTAAAGTAAAAATATAATCTAGTGCTCACTAAAGCTTTTGGCATAAAGTGGGGGTAATAAACAATAAAATTAAACATGCATACAAGACATATACTCACATCAATGTATACAAAATCCTAATTTATAGAAGAGAAGTAAAAATGCATATCTATTTACTCCTACAAAGGAGGAACAAAGTTAGGAATACTTACCTTTGAAGATGAACCCACTGAGCTTCAATCTCTCCCTTGGCCAAGGTTATTCACAAGAGGTTGTTGTGATATGTAAAGATGACAAGGATAAATTGGTTCTAGGCTAGACAACCTATCAATGCATCCAAAAAATTTCTCCATAAGACAATATCTATATGTCCAAAGAAAGTATGAAACCCTAAGATTTCTCCTTAAGTAGAATGGTGGATAACAGAATATATCTTACTTATTCTTCTCTTCTCTAAATAATGGAAAAATGATTGTGTTTATATAGGCATATCTAACCCTAAAGCATTAAAAAATTTCAATCGATAGGGTCAACCTAGTCGACCTAGTACCATTATTAACAAAAACTCACTAGGTCATAGCTAGGTTGGCCAAAAATTGACCTAGACCCTAAATAAGTTTTGCTAATAAGATTACAAGGTTAATCTAGTTGACCTAGACATATAAACTATCAAAAGGGGTTTTAGGTTAGGAAAATGGATAATGAAGGTGGAAAATTACTGGAGGAGTGTGAAAAAAAGAAGGCCAAGCTTAGGGAATGGTTTTCAAAATATAAGTGTGTAGATAACAAGTAGAAAAAGGGATGACAATCTTAAAAAGCACCAATGGTATACCCACCCCTTTGTTGTTTCACCCCTTAAGGTGTGTACTCAGAGAGATTGAGACTCGATGAATTCATTCAAGATAAATAACATCAGTAATTGATAAAATTTTGAAAGTATTATTTATTTATAGTAATCACCAAAAAAGTTCTCCTATGAGCCTGAAAGTGCCATGTGTATTCAAACAACATAAAATAAATAAATATAAAGAAAAGATTTGGATTATGCTAAGTTTATTCTGGTCTTAGGGCAAAGTGACATGATTTTAACTAAAAAGCTAATGTTAGATGGTAGAAATACCATCCTAATGATGGTATTCCTTTAATTTATTACCATTGAAATGCCTAAGGAGTATTTCACTAGTCAAGGTATGTAGCTTGCATTCACTAGTTACCAATATGCCGTAGATGACATAAGGTCCCATCCATGTAATATGTAACTTAATTGGGTTCCTAAGGTACTTAGAATCATATAACAAGACCATTCAACCTTATGTAAATACCTTATACTTGATGTGCTTATCATTCTATAACTTTTGGCACATCTTTTCTATTTGTTGGCTCTATGGTGCTTGGGCATGTGTCTCATCCAACTTCTCCAAATCTTCTAAGCATGAACTTAAAGACTCTTGGTCATCCAATATACCAATATACATAATTTTTAATGAGGGTACTAGGAACTCTATAGTTAAATCAGCCATTATGCCAAACACTAGATGAATAGTGTAGCCATATTCGAGCACTTGTATGTTGTGTGATAGGCCCATAATACTATTGACACATGGTCATCCCAATCCTTGTGACTAATGTCTCATATTTTTGTAAGGCATGTCCCCAATATTTTATTGAATGCCTCTATAGTGTCATTAGTTTGGGGGTGGTAGGGTGTCATTTTATGTGTGGTACCATATATTTAGATAATAGGATCTAAACTATTTTGTTGATGAAATGCATGGTATGATCACTAGTCAGGCTAAGTGGGCATCCATATCAATAGATAATATTATCCTAGATGAATCTTTTTATTTTGGTATATGTAAAATATTTGGTAAGAACTACTTTGGTGCACTTGGTGATTTAATATATGGCATTTAGAATGTACCTTATGCCTATTTGCCTTACCATGGGAGTAATAGGCCCAACAAAGTCAATAGCCCATTTTTCAAATGGTGCCTAGGCAAGGATGGGGATGAGAGGAATCTCATCTTGGTGGTTTGGTTTCCCCATTTAATGGCATACATCACATGCTTTGGTATATTCTTTTGCATCATGAAACAGAGGTAGCCACCATAATCCTGATTGTAGTACTTTTTGTGTCATGGCATCCCCAATGTAATGGCCTCCAAAAATTACCTCATGTGCTTCTTATAATATTGAGTCCCATTCATGTTCTAAGAAACATTGATGCATAACTTCATCATGGCTCAAATTTTATAGTTCCTTGCCAATGATTTGAAAAAGGGTAGCATGAACTGTGAACTATTTCTTCTCCTTAGTCATAATGGTCTGAGGTGCAAATTTAGAGGTCAAAAATACAATTATCTCTACTAAGTCTTTCAAGACACATTAGACCCTATAAAGTTTCACATCAGACATATCATCTTCAATTGGCACTACTTAATTACTATATTTGATTTGAGATAGATTGTCTAGGCCTGAGTTTTATTTTTTCGGCTTCACTACCACAACAAATTAGAATTCTTAAAATAAAACAATCCATCGACAAATGCACCCATGAAAAATGGGCTTATTTACCAAGTACTTGTGTGCCTCATGATCAATGTAGATGATGAAGGGGGTCACCAGAATATATTATTAAAACTTATATATGGCATAGACCATGGAAAGCACCTCATGCTCAATTATGGTGTAGTTTTGTTCTGCCTTGGTTAGTTTTCTACTTGTGAAAGAAATAAGATTATCCATTTTCTCTTCATATAGTTTCACTGAAATGGAATTGATTATAATACTAGAAGAATCAACATGGGAATGGAAGGGATTTTCCCAATCAAAAAATTGTAATATTAGCACACTTTCTAGTTTGATCTTTAGGGTCTCAAAAGCATCTTCTTGTGTTATACCCTAATAGAATGGGACATATTTTTGTAGCAGTTCCTCTAGCTATGCTAGAATCTTGGAATAATGCCATAGTGATCCTTCACCAACCCATACACTATCTAATCATCTATTTATACATGGATGAACTTATGAATGAATTCTTTAAATGTGGTAATCACCACTTAGGAAAACACAACTGGCATATTCTTTAGCCCAAAGGGCATCATGTTATATATAAAACACCCCCATTTAATTGTAAAGGCTATTTTAGGTTTGTCCCCTTCATTAATTTATACTTGATGGTATCCTAAAAATCCATCAATGAATGTGTATATCTCATAGCTTATGATTCCATCTAAAGCTTCATCGATGAATGGAGTTGGAAAGGGGTTGATCATGTAGGAGGCATTCAATAGTCTGTAGTTAACATAAATATGAATGTGCCCATAATTTTTGATGTTGATGACCATGTGGCTAATCCATTTAGATTCCTACATAGGGTAGATGATATCTATGGCTAGCATTCCATTGATCTCAATCTTGACCTTGGAGTGAAGGTTTGGATTCATCCTAAAAGGCCACTTTTTGATGGGTATTATGCCATCAACTAGTTTCATTTTAATCTTCCCAAAGGATGGGTATACACATTTCATATCCTTATAGTTATATGGGGACAAATCTTATAATTATTTCAAGATATCAACATTACATGCCAGCTTCATGTCAGACCAATAGGTGCCTAGAGTGGCAATTTTGGGTTCCCTTTCTAAACTGATATCTACCTTAGTGGTTCTTAATGGTGTTTGGTATGGTTCATGCTTCTCTTGGTAGGAATCCTTGACTTATCTACTACCCTCAATTATTGCTACCCAAATATGGGTAGGGTCTTCTTATTCTATGGTACTATCCTCAATTTAGCCTACTAACTTCCTTTTCCTTATCAAATTATTCCAATTTTGTGCCTTCCATGTGTCATCATCTTTATCACTAGAATCACTGTTTATAATTTACTCTTTGAAGAATGCTGGGAGTGATAACCCTTTTTCAATAAACTTATCTTTTAGGAAATCCTATAACATAGCAATTTTCTCAAACACTAACCTTCAAACTACCTGTAATGGTTTAATCAATTCAAGATTTTGTGATTAAAAAGAGAAGGTATGAACAAACCAATCCTTAAATAATTCCTAGTTAGTCATTTTGTGATACATCTCATTGAATACATACCATGCCCATGCCGAAGTGTTTAAGGTATTATAGAAGGTGTGTACCCATAGATTCTTTGAGGCATTTTTCTTGCAAACATTCCAAGTAACTTTACAAAGATGTACATGTGTTATGGGGTCAGAGTATATAGAGTAAGCTAAAATATCTAGGCCCTCATTACTTTTCCTAAACTTGGTACAAATAATTGCCTTTAAATCCTACCAAGTTGGCAAATTGGGCTTCTATACTACCCACCAATGAGCAACAGTGCTCTTCAATGTATACACTAGTGCACCCATTCTATCCACTTCTTGTGGGATGCATAACTCAATGTCATGGATATAATCCTCTACATGATTACTTCCTTCATTTTTTGGGAGAAAAAAATGTTTTCCCTTACTAAGTCAAAACATTATTTTCCCCTTTTCTTGTCATAAGGAACCAATATTTTAGAAGCACAATCAATTTGTACCCAGTATATTTACTAGTTTTGGCACCTTTACATGCACTAAGTGACACTATCAACTAGTGGTATCATATACTTCTTTAACCCATTGGTTTTAAGTAACATAGGTTGTGTCTGAAGATAACTATCCATATTCCCAAGAGAGGATTCTTTGGTCATTTTGGTCTAGAGTCTCGACACCTTACACTATGATGTTATAGATGTGGTTGATCTCATCTTCAATGTCCACATTATCAATATAAGGGGTCCTTAATCATTTGAGATAGGTATAACTACCATCTTATTTTCATTCTCAAATGTCATGTCGTGCCTTTTGAATTACATATCTTCATTATTTTCATAATACCATGGTCATCCTAGAAGTGTCAGGTAGTTTTCCTACTCTACTAACTCTATTACTTCAAATTCAGCATAGAATTTGATGCCCATGATATCTACAACTACAATTTTTAAAATTCCAAGAGGTTGTGCTTGGGTTTTATTGGCCATGAAGAGTACATGAAGGGAAGGTATGAAGGCTAGCCTACCCATTTTATCCCAATCATTCTTGGTCAAGATGTTGACCTCAATGCTTATGTGTATAAGAACCTTACAGATAGACCATCTATCAATAGTGGCATCTACTAGGAGTTCTTGGTCATATTCAACATTTTATGTATATCAAACTTATCTCACCCTCTCCATGCATGGCATGGTGAACTCAACTTTGTTTTGACTGACATGCTCTAAGAGCAAGTTATTTAATAGAGGTAGAATTTCTTCTACCTATAAGAGGTGAAGGATCTTAGTTAATTCTTTTACTTAAACTTCTTGGCTATCCTTATTTTTTAAATGGTGGTATATTTCACTTCTAAGTCTTGCGCTAATTGGATTTACCATTATATGTTTTGGATTACACTCATTACCTGTTATAATATATCTTTCTAGCACGTTGGGTTTGGGTATGGTGTAGCTTTTGGTTTGGCCCACAATATACACTCATTACAACCCCTATCCCCATACTCTAGGAATAACTTAGGTACTATCACAATTTGTGGATGAGTGGTGAATCCACTTCGCATAGTTATGTATACCCTAAATGCCTTTATGCACATAGGTTACACCTTTGGGGTCCATTTTTCTATTTTTTTCTCACACCTGATCATTTATATTCCCTTATCTATGCCAAGCCTACCTTAGTTCAAATTTTTGTATAGGTCAAGGCATTCTTTGACCTTATGGGGTCTTGATAATACCCACATATAGCAATATATGGTAGTGGTATTGATAATTCTCTATTGAACCACACTATAACATGAGTCTGGTGGGAACCTTCCACCACCACATCCTTCCCCTCACCTTCTAGCACTTATATATATCCTAAATCCTATATTTTGTTGGAGTCTGGTGGGAACCTTCCACCACCACATCCTTCCCCTCACCTTCTAACACTTATATATATCCTAAATCCTATATTTTGTTGGTTATAGCCTTCATTACCTTGGTTTTCCTACCTTCTGACTATTTTTGTATCTTTCCATGCACCTCTTTCCATGTTTTCATGCATTTCAACAATCACCAAATAATCAATAGTGGTATGTGTGTAAGCATCACACAAATGAAAAAATATGGTTGTGTTCACTTGGTTAGCACATTAAAACAAAGGGAAGTTTTAAACATCATACACTTCTTGATATACTTCACCACTTAGAAGCAAAGTGTGCACATTCCTCTATGGGTAGTTAGGTCTATTAAGTCATACTTCATAGTTGGTGTACCATAGTTCACTTCAAGCATCATGTAAAGAGCTAATGGTAAGATTTTATAGTTTGGAGGCCATAGACATAATCTATGCTTCCATAAATGGGTTGATCCTAGTTTCTACACTTTTGATTGCCTTGGCTCTGAGTGCGACTTCAATCACTTATCAAGGGTTAATAAAATAATTCATGGAAAGCACTCTTTGAAAAGGCATGAGAAAAACCCCAATAAAACACTATGCATGATGGGAAGGGTAAATATCATACAAGATCTTTTATAAGATATTTTTGAACCTTAAATCATATAAATTCACACTCTTTGAGAGTACTTCGGTAATTTATTTTAGCGTGAAAATAATCTATTGTTCAAACTCTAAGATGTAAAATTCCTTCAAGAAAGAATCTTTTAGGGTATCATAGTCAACCATGTCATAGTTGGGATCAAATTTTATGTACCAAGTATGGGCATGACCTAATAAAGTGGTTACAAAATGAGTAGCCTTGTGCTTCAACTGGGTTGTGCCTCATGCATGCCATTGTAGTTTACACTTCAACACATGTTTTAAAACATTTTCCACACCATGATACTCTGACATGTGCATATCCACTTCATAGTAGATCTGTTATGGGGGAAACTGGTAATTGAGGTACTTATCTCCTTGATGTGCTATTACCTTAACTTATAGTGTATCTAAGGATATGTGTAGCTAATTTATGGATTACACATCTTCATATTATCTTATTGCATTTCTTGATGTTATTTTATGGTTAGCCTATGGAATAATCATGGCTAAGTAGAGTATATATAGGAGGTAGTGGTTATTAGTTTATCATCATATTGTGAATTCTATTATTATTTCATTATTGTGCTGGTTTCCCCATCAAAGTGGATCAATCATAATATTGAAGTATTATTCTCTTTTGCCAATTGTTGTTATGGATCTGCTTGTTTTGCTCTTAATTATTCCATACAGTATTCTACTTTTGTGAATCATTTAAATAATTTACTTACAAGTGGTATCAGATCATTGATTTGGGAAATTTTTTGTGGCTTTTTTTCGATCTAGTGTCTTGAACACCATAAGGTTGAAAAAGCATAACTTGTGATATGAGAGAATTTGATTTTTTCCCTCATTGTAGTTCTGTTCATGAGTTTTTTTACAAAAAAATAATTTTTGTTTATGTTGTGTAAATTAGTAGTCTAGGATTCATCTATCCAAAATGATTTCAATGGTATATTCTACTCATACACTTTTTTAGGTCAAAAATTTCACCCTTGTTCATAATAGTAGTCATTAGATTCATCTTGATGAGATGATCACAATGGTATATTTAATCAATACATTTTTTCTCAAGGTTGAAACCCTCCTAGGGTTTGTGCATGGTTAGTCAAAACACTCATGGCCATGGAAAAGGGAAAGAAACTCCAAAAACTCCTCACAAGGATGACATGGAATATAAAAATTCTTATCCATCTATTTTAGAGGTAGTTCAACAATTTAAATTAGAATTATTGGGCATGGTGAAAAAAGATGATTTTGATATAGTTTAATAAGACATTATAGGTTTGAGAGGGGACTTGGATAGTGTGAAGGATCAATTACAACAATATCTAGGTAATTGGATAATTTTTTAGCTCAACCACTCCAAAATACTCTTATACCACTTTAGTTTGGTTCTCCTCCTCCAAACAATACCAATACCAATTTTGGCCATAGGCCAATGTTTCCAAAAGTGGACTTGCACAAGTTTAATGGTAATAATCCACTCACTTGGATCACTCCAATTGAAAATTTATTTGATCTATTTCAAAATCCATGTTCACAAAAAATGGTTATGACCTCTCTCTATCTAGAACTTGAGCCATTTATTTGGGATCATTAGTTGTGTGTTCAAAATAAAAATAAGGGTGTCTCAGTTTCATGGTCAATATTTTATGAGGAGTTAAAACTCCACCATTATAATAATGTTTCTAAAAACTACTTTAGTTAGCTAGCTAAGTTATACCAAATTGGGACTATCAATGACTACATTCATCAATTTTATAATCTCTCTTTACATGTTATATACATCACTAAGGAAAATTTGACTGACCTATTTTTGGGTGGCCTAAAAGATAGCATCCAATTGTAGGTTTACATGTTTCATCCTAGTACTATATCTGAGGCCATACCAAAGGCATACATGTTTGAGTAAAAATAGTTGATAAGATAAAGACCTTTCATCAATGTTTATGAATGCACTTTTCTATCACCACCATTTTATCAGCTTACCAGATTGACACCTCAATAAGTGGAAGAAAAACATGCAAAAGGTTTATGTTTTGGCTATGATAGCAAGTGGAGAAAAGGGCATCGATGTGTTAAAAAGAATTTATTTTACATTAATGGTAAAAATGATGAGGAAGAAGATGAGGAGGTTTCAGGACAAGGGTTAGAATATCTTGAGGATGAATCTAAATATTCTCAACCTACTATTTCATATCATGCACTTTTAGGCATTAGTGATCCTCAAACTCTTAAGGTGGTGGATTTATTAAAGAAACAAAAGGTGACTATGTTAATTTATTCTAAGAGTACACATAACTTCATCAGTAGTAATTTGGATGTTCATTTGAATTGTTTCATTTACCTATCTCCATACTTTCAGGGCACGATTGTATATGGTGGTATGGTCAACTTTTCTATAAAATTTCATAGTATTAAGCTTACTATGGGAGATTATTTGTTAGGTTCCCCTATGTTTTCTATTCACATGGGAGGAGCTGACATTATTTTGGAAGTGAAATGGCTCACCACTTTGGGCACTACTGAGATGAATTTTCAAGAATTATTTATGAGGTTCCATTTAAAAGGAAGTGCTTTTGAACTACATGGATTATAGGCTAAATCTCCATAATTGGTTAGTTCCCACTAGATGATGAAGATTCTTTGAAAAGGTGTAGAAGGTTTTGTGGCATGCTTATTTTCTATATATGTTCAACCAACTAAGGAGTCTACACATCCTGACTTGATAAAGGTATTGGATGACCATTCTATTATTTTTGGTGACATGCCAAAAGGACTTCCTACAAGTTGTGCACATGATCATGCCATTAGACTCATTCCAAGAAGTATACCACCCAATATTAGACCCTACAAGTATCCCTATACCCAAAAGAGTGAAATTGAAAATATGGCACAAGAGATGTTGGAGGTAGTAATCATTCGACATAGTCAAAGTGAATATTCCTCCCTAGTGTTCATGGTGGGGAAGAAGGATGAGAGTTAGAGGATGTACCCATATTATAGATAACTCAACAAATACACCATCAAATATAAGTTTCATATTCTAGTAAATTATGATTTTCTAGATGAATTACATGGTACTATTTATTTTACTAAGTTAGATCTTCACTCTAGATATCATTAGATTCACATCCAAAATGAGGACATACCCAAAACAACTTTTAGAACTCATGAAGGCCATTATGAATTTATGGTCATGCCTTTTGGCCTCACAAATGTACCATATACATTTTAGAGTTTGATTAATATTATTTTTAGGCCATTTTTGAGAAAGTTTGTATTAGTGTTTTTTAATGATATGCTCATCTACAACAAAAATTGGTAAGACCATTTGAAACATGTGAAATAGGTGCTTTTAGTTCTAGAATAACATCAGCTCTATGCCAAACCTTCCAAATGTGATTTTGGTGTCCAAGAGATGGAGTAATTGGATCATATTATTTCACATGAAGGATTGAAATTTTATCTTAAGAAAATTGAAGAAATGATAGAGTGGCAAGTTCCTAAGACCCTCAAGAACCTTCAAGAATTTCTAGGGATAACTAGTTACTATCATAGGGTTTTCAAAAATTCTGGTAGAATTGTATCCCCACTCACCTTTTTGATAAATAAATAATCCTTCTAGTGGAATGATTAAACTATCAAGGCATTTAAATAGTTGAAAATGGTTATGTGCACAACTCCAATTTTGGCTACTCTTGATTTTTTTAAACTTTTATTGTGGAGTGTGACACATCAGATATGGCATGGGGGTTGTACTCATGTAAGAATGTATACCACTAGAATTTGAAATTAACCAAATTAAGGGGGACAATATGCTCCAACCAATATATGAGAAATAGATGATGTCTATTCTACATGCAATGAAGCAATGGAGACTGTATTTGATGGGTCGTCACTTTTGGGTAAAGACTGATTATGATAGCCTCAAAGATTTTTTGGAACAACACTTGTCATCTAAATAACAAAAAAATGGGTGACTAAAATTTTAGGCTATGATTTTTAAATAGTTTATAAGAAAGGAAAAGAGAATGTGGTGGCAGATGCCCTCTCCTAGCAAGATGAATCAGTTGAGGTATTGTTATGTGCCATGACCATGTGGCAAGCAAATTGGATAGAGGAAGAAAGACCAAAATGGGAGAATGACACTGATATAAAGGATTTGATTCACTCATAGGGTTATAATGAATCTAAAAAATGTACATGGAAGGAAAAAACATTATGGTATAAAGATAGATTATACCTTTGTAATCATTTTATCCTCAAACATAAAATTATTTAGGAACTTCATGCCTCTCCACTTGGAGGACACTTAATATTTTTGAAAACATATAATAGAATCAAGAAAAAATTATTTTGGGAAGGACTCAAAGGGTATGTTTAAAAATATGTGGTTGAATGCATGGTATGCCAACAAAATAAAGGTGAAACCATTAAGACCCTAGGTCTTTTGTAGCCTTTATCCATCCTTAGACAGTGTTGGGAAGAGGTTTTCATGGACTTCATTATGAGGTTACCAAGGTCTGAGGGTAAAAATTTTATCATGGTAATTGTGGATTGACTCATCAAGTATGCTCAATTTTGCTCCTTATCATAGTCATTTGTTTCTAATATAGTAGCTTCTTCTTTTCTCAATATAGTTTAAAAATTACATGACACTCCAAAGATAATTATAAGTGACAGAGATCCCATATTTATTAGTAATTTTTTTACTAAATTATATGCATGTTTGGGTACTCAATTGGCTCATAGCTCATCCTATCATCCTCAATCTGATGGAAAAATAGAGGTATTCAAAAAATGTCATGAAGGGTATCTTTGTTGTTTTTTTTCTAACAAATAGGATAAATGGGTTCATTGGCTACCACTTGTTGAATGGTGGTATAACACTTATTTTTCACACTTCTTCAAAGATGTATCCCTTTGTGGCATTGTATGGGTATCACCCCCCATCCATCACTTTAGTTTTAACAGTGCATCCTAAGGTTTGAGCTATTAAGGAACATAATCACCATCAACAAGAGGTGTTAGTCAATTTTTGTGAGAATTTAGTAATGGCACATAATCAAATGAAGTAGCAAGTAGATCAACACCACAGTGAGAGGCATTGTGACATAAGTGACTAGGTCTTTGTTTGTTTGTAACCATATAATTATATGTCTCTAAAGTAATAGAAAAAACACAACAGGCTATCACCTAAGTATTATGGCCCTTACTAGATCTTGAATAAAATTGGTAGTGTGGTTTACAAGTTATAATTACCTCCAACCACTCACATACATCCAATATTTCATGTATCATGTCTAAAAAAAGTAATTGGACATAGAGTTTCCATTCAGATTGAGTTACCTAAACTATATTAAGAGGGTAGAGTCATTCTAGATCCTGAGCAGATACTTCACATGTGCACTAAGTAATTGTGGACTATAGCCATTAAGAAATATTTGATCAAATAGAAGAACCTACATTCTAAAGATGCAACACGATAGGATGAAGCATTCCTATATAAACATCTTAGTTTGATTCAACATTGAGGACAACATTATTTTCAAGGGGAGGGGTATGTTATGACCTTAGCCTATAGTGTATCTAGGAATATGTGTGGCTGACTTATGGCTTACACATATTCATATTATCTTGTTGCATTTATTGATTTTCTTAGTATGGTCAACATATGGAATAACCATGGATAAGCAGAGTATATATAGGAGGTAGAGGTTAGTCTTTTATCATCAAATTATGTTTTTTTTTTCTTATTACATTGTTGTGGATGTTACCCCCTTTAATTAGATCAATCATAATATTGAAGTATTCTACTCTTTTTCTAATTTTTATTGTGAATCTACTTATTTTTCTCTTAATTATACCATATATTATTTTACTATTATGAATCATCTAAGTAATTTCCTTTCATAGTGACTATTCTAGTAGTGGCCTCCAATGCCTCCAACCAAGAAGTTAGGCATTAGTCCCATCATTACTAATGGTGAAATTAATGTCATTGGTGTTAAGCTACTTGATTATGGTGTCAAACCACTTCCTATGGGTTGTTTTTAACATTGACTAAGTCCGTATGCTTGTGTTCAAGTTCTATTTTGGTGAGCTAGCACCCAATGGTCTAGAGGTAGTTATACTCACCTCCTTGTATGGAATAATTTGTTCAATCATAAAGTTATAATCTAAATCTATAAAATGTCTAATATTTGAGGTATTAACAAGATCAAAAATCACTTTTTTACTTTCTTCAAGTAGGGGATCCAGTGTGTGAGCATGCATTATAGGTTTAAAGGGGGTAGGCATGTAAATATTATCTATAGTTACCAAATATTATAGGAACCCAACAACTTACACCCCTATCAAGTGTCGAGTTTGATTCATCACTTTATTATACCTCTCATATTTACACTATTATATTTTAAGAGATCCTTCCCCATGCCCTTCATGTTTTCTATTGGTCATCTTAACACTTTTAAGATCTAGATCCTCCATCCATCGACACCATCTCTTATTATAGGTCTATATTTTGAGTTCTTGAGTGTCAATTTGATCATCCCCTTCTATTATGCCTCACCTAAACATCCCTTTCCACCACTTTGCATAGCTCATATATAAAAGCATTTTAGACTTTCATCCCCAAATTTTCAAAACCTTAATCAAACATGATCTTTTTGATCTCTACACTAAACTATTTTATGAATGTGCCTCTAGGATTATGCAAAAACTTGTAATCTACTTAGGGCATGATTATATTGAGACTATGATCTTAATTACATAGTTATTTAGGGATCCTTATCACCATTTATACACCACTCTAGTCCAAGTAACTTACAAGGTCTCAAGCCTCTCTAGGCATTCCTTTGTCCACTTATAGTATTGTCTATAGCTTCATATTTTATGGGTTAAGTATGAAACTAACCATATATACACATGCTTAGGTAAATCATAGAAAATGACCTTATACAAATCATCATATAGGTTATCCTAAACCCATTTTATTGGCTTTTGTCTTTTATAGGTTGGATGCTTCAGTGCAAAACTATATTTCATCTATTTCAACCAGCACTCACTATTTTTGAGAGAAAGTTAGTACATCATATTTTCACACCATCATAATAATAAAATTAAACATGGGTCCCAACAATAGAGCCAAAATGTTGTGAAAATTTTAGTTAGTTCTCAGTGTACTATGACTAGGCACAAGATTGTGATACTCCCTTTATACTCAACATTTAAACACTCAGCTACTCTGGCATCAACCCACATAAGGTACAATCCTTATGTACTCACTCAAAGCACAAAGAATAAGGAATTGAGGCTCATGTTAGGCTAGTTGTGCCATAGAATGGAACTTCACTAAAGGGACTTAATTAATTAATTGAAAACTCATCTTAAGGTAGATCCATAGGTATAAGCACTTATATGATTAATCTTGGGATCTTATAGGAGTTTAATGAGTCATAGGGATAATTCCACTTAATTTACTCATTTTAGACATGTGATTTAAACAAGGATTGGGTTACTAGTGCATGACCTATATTTAATCTTTATGAAAAATGATGATGATGCCATGATTCATTATAGGGACTCTATTAATGTTGAGAGCCAATAATATGCATGAACACTAATTAATATAATTAAATTAAACATACACATCTCATTGGCAATACTATAAGATACATGAAACTAGACAAACAACTCATTTAACATGACAATATTAGTCATTTATCAAATTCCATAATAGAGTTCATATTCATATCATAACATTCACAATCCAGAGGCTCACAGACAAACTTGGGAACATACAATTAGTGCTAAGTGGAATCCATATTATTTTTAAAGACTTAAAGGAAGCTAGATCAATATATGTAGAGTAATTTCATTTTACCAAAGATATTCTAGAATTCTTCATCTCTCTTTCTATTCTAGATTGATCTCCTTAAATAAGTCTTCAGGATCATCTTTTTTCCAATGTGGAGGTTTTCACGTTGAGTGTTGAGCTATAACTCCATCATCATTCCCTCCCGCTCCATGACTCTATGAATTTTGCACTATATCTTCAAAAATTTGATGATTCCCTAAAAATTTGGAAGATGGTTAGCCACCTACTATCTAGTACAAGGTTTGCATTGTATCCTCTAAATGGATACTAAATAAACTTAAAGTCTTAACCTCTTGAAAACATGATCTTATCATGCCTTGGTGGATGTCAAGTTGGTGCAAAAACTTTACTTAATGGGCTAGGGGCCCAATAATGTCTCTTTGGTATTTTTACATATATGCCTACCTCCATGACCATATCATTACATAGACCTTTCTCATAAAAAAAATTACTTCATTCATAAATCCTCCTATCATAGCTTACTTGGACCTACCATATATCATATAAGCTATGATGGAACTCTACTTTATTATCCATATTTGGCAAAATTTTGATTAGCATTGAGGGAAGTTCATGAAGGAGTGTGTGGGGCCCACACTAGTGGGACCATTCTTGCCAAGAAATTACTATTTTTGAGTTATTATTAGTCAAGTATATTAACTTACACAGATTCCTATGTGAATAATTGTGTGAAGTCTCAAAAGCATGCTAATTTGATCCATACTCCATCCAAAATGCTTAAAGCACTAAAAAAACCATGGACATTCTAATTATGGGGACTTTACCTCTTAGGAAAGATAAATCCTACATCTTTAGATGGCCATAAACATGTCCTTATCACTACATAATATTTCACTAAGTGGTTGGAAGCCATTCCTCTCACTTACATAACTGGTAAGCATATTTCTACATTAATCTTAATCAATATCATTTGCCACTATGGTATCCCCTCTGATAGTATATATAATAATGGAAATTCATTTAAAAACAAAGATGTTAAAACCCTTTGTGCCCAATATTGTATCAAAAATAACTATTCCACCACTTGCTACCCATAAAGTAATGGCCAAGCTGAGGCATCTAATAAAATCATTGTCAATATTCTTATGAATATTGTCAATATTCTTATGAATATTGTCAATGATGTTGGTCATAATTGGAACTTGCAATTGTTTAAATCCCTCTTGGCCTATCATAGCACTTTCTGTAGTCTAGCAATAACTACCCCATATTAACTTATTTATGTAATTGAGCCCATTCTTCCTATCAAGGTTGAGTTGTATTCTCTTTGAAGTTCATGGCAACACATCATTGATGATGAGGACTATAGAGTAGATAATTTTAAAGAGCTACACTTGCTATATGGAAAAAACATGGCCACCTTGAAAAACCTTCAAGCTTACTAGAATAAATTATGTGGCCAATACAATCGATGCATAAATCATAGAGAATTTGAGCTTGGTGACCTGGTACTAAAATAAATTCAAAGAAACATTAATGTTGAGACCAAAAAGAAATGAAAGTTTCAAGCTAACTAGTTAGGGACTTATGTGGTTATTGGTAACTATGGTTCTAGAGCATACAAACTCACCACACAAGAAGGAGATGAACTTGATGAAATGATGAACATAATGCACCTCAAACATTTTTACACTTTAGGGACTTGAACTATTATCTACAAGTATCATTTTATGTATGCCATGATATACCTATTCTTCATACTGTACTATAAATTGTTCCCACCATACCTTAGCCTATTGACCACTAGTTCTTTTCACCAAACCCTATCACTTTTAGCCTTGGCTCTAATTCATTTATACTTTAGGCACTTTTAGTGGTTGATATTAGATGTAGTTCCAATAGTTGATTCTAATTCATATTTTTGAAGTCATTCATTCAATGGTAGTATATGAAATCAGTATGATAGTGGTCCTAGTAATTGCATCCTTCATTTATTGTTACATTCTATTTATTTACTCATGTTACTAATTATAACTACCTTTGGGAAAAATAGTATCACTGACCCTAAGTTATTATTTCTTATAGCGTAGGAACAACCCCTTTACCATGAATTACTACATTACCTTGCCATCACTGTGCCAGACCTTATAATTTGCCTATTCATGAAATTGTTGTTACTTAGTCAGATGACTTCATGTAGGTGGAACTATAGTGGCTTGAGGTCCATTTGGACTATGTAGGTAGCACTAAGTGTCTTTTGAGATTAGTTTGGCCATCCTTTTTTTAGAATGATCTCATTTTTTTAAGATCAATTTAAGTTTGAACACTCTCACCATTTTGTAAGAAATTTAATTTTGAACACTTTCACCATTTTACGAGAAATTTAAATTTGAATGCTCTCACCATTTTGTGAGAAACCTAAGGTATGCTCTCACTATTTTTTAAGTGGTGTCTTTTAATTCTCCATTGAGTTCAGATGCCTATAAAATTCTAAAAAGATTCA
>JARHVA010000584.1:4212500-4285000 GCA_037957365.1 Torreya grandis
GACATAAAAATTTACACATGTGAATGATTTATAATAAAATTTTCACATTGGTTTATTAATATTTATGTCTATATCATTTGGTTAAAATTTTAGGTCTTGATATGGTAACTAGCAAAAGATATCGAGGTGCAAAGTTGACCTTCTAAGCAGATTGCAGTGTTTCCCATACTTATCCAAAGTTACTCCAAAATAATGTGATGTTAAAAATACCATATATTTCAATCCTTGATAAATATATATTATATAAGGTAAATTCAAGGTTTCCAAGTGTTGAAATCTAGATCGATCAGATCAAGGATCAACAATATGTGGGTGATCACACAGATGAAGATCTAATGGTGAGCACGAGGTAAATAAGCTAAAAGATCATGATATTTTACATGGTATTTACAAGTTTCATAATAAAAATATAATACTAACAATAGGGTACACAAAATTCACTTTGGGCTACCAAGTGGTGTAAGTGCATGGAGACTAATAGAAGGGTCCATAAAAGGCACACAAGGCTACCAAATGCCATAATATCAGAAGCATGAATCATAAATCAATGACCAATGATTGAAATTAAATAATATATGAATCATGAGGATATAAATGGAGAATATATTATAAATTTTATATGATCCATGAGATGAATATAGGTGTCTAAATATTTTTTATTACATAATGACCATTAGAATTTAAATTAATAAAAGAAAACTAGTCTGTATTATTTGAGCCATAACTTTAGATGTGTGATGTATTTATTGATGGATTAGAAATGAAATTTGTAAATGAATCCAAGGAAAATCCATAAAAATTAGTTAAATTTTTTTAATATTTATAAAAATTTATTTATTTATCTCTAGAGTTGACTATGGGTTTGACCATCTTCTACAAGTGACCGAAGAAGAATAATTAGATTTTTTATGGTGTTTCGATTTTTCATGATTAATTATCTATTATATAGTGTTGTATATTAAATGAGGATAGTGTGTATTTATTTTTTAGGTTTTAAAAATCCATATTCAATATGAAACAATGCTTATAAGTTGATTATTTATTCATTCATGGTGTTCTTGAGTACAAGAATAACATTTGAGCAGGTTTTGCATATACAAATGAGTGTGGTTATGGATGTAATCACTTAAAGGTGTCCTAGGGGTAATTTATAGTGAACCTATGAATTTGGAAGTGGTATTTTATTTTTAATTTTCTCAATGAAGTGCTAAAGGAGTGAATAGGTATCCATGAGACCTATACGGACTATTAAAGCCTAATTGAAAGGTGTAGTTCCTTAAGGGTGACCCATGGATGTTATGGTTGACCTATAAGGGTAGTATAAAGCTATGTATTAGTATGATATAAGACTTAATGGTTAAGTAAAGTCTGATGGTTGACCAAGAATACAATATTTATGAAGGATCTATAAAGAGTGAAATTAAAGGAGATGGTTTCTTGAGTCTTTGAGGGTCAATAGAGTGAAGTACAAGAGAGTTTTGATTAATAAATAAATGAGGAGAGGGTGTGATAAGTGGATGGATTTAATATTAGATCAGGTTGAAGACTATGTGTATGACCTATAGGTCATTATTCTAATGTTATAATAGTGTACGTATACGATTAAATATTGAAGATGAGCGAATAGGTCTATAGTGATCCAAAAGGGTATTTTGGATACATTGATTGTATGTGAAATTTTGAGAGAGTTTAAGGGTTGAAAAAAAGGTGTTATACATTATTTATCAATTACATTAAAAGGTAATCAGATTTCTAGAGTAGTTTATTTCATAGGTGTTGTGTGGGTGCTCAACATTTAGAACTTGTTGGTGCCTATTTATACTTATGGGGGGGGGTGTTCCTTGTGAAGTGGGTGATTAACTAAAAGTTCTTATGTTTTTGATAATTTTATAGGATAATTAGTCCATATGATTGTAGGATTAAGAGTGGATTTTATTACCCATGAGGATTTTTCACATAATTCATGTGTTGTGTGTTTGATCTTGCATCATGTTTCTGGTTCATTGTTATGAATGACTTTTATGCTTTATGAATGATTGTGATTATTTATTAAGGATTTCAAGGATTGGAATTAAATTTTAGATTATATTGAATCATTGATTCACCTCCCCAGTGATTATACCTCTAATAATTTCGTATCATAGTAGGTTCTTTGGTGAAGGCTTGATAGTTTGAAGGTGATCCAAGGTACAATATGGCAAATCAACATATTCAAGGTTTATCTGCAAAGAAAACACCATTATTTAATGGGTCTAATTCTGATTTTTGGGGTGTAAGGACAAGGACATACATAATGTCTCTAGGTTTTTATATTTTTTAATATATTACAAATGGTTATACTACACCAACTACTCCTCTAAGTAGTGCAACTGATAGAAAGTTAAGTGAAAAAAATTCAAATGCAATGAATTCCATAATTTGTGATCTTTTAGATACCAAGTTCACCAAGTTAATCCATTGTAAATTTTCCAAATAAATATGGGACAAATTACATATCATTTATGAATGGGATTCAGAGATCAAGTTTTCTAAGTTATAAACTCACCAAAGATAATTTGAGAGTCTCAAGATGAAGGAAGAGGATTTAGTAACATCATATCTACAAAGGATTGATGAGATTGTGAATATCATCAGAGGTCTTAAAGAGAAGATTGAAGAAGATACTATAGTACAAAAGGTATTAAGGTCTCTCACTCTCAAATTTGATTTAAAAGTATCTACTATAGAATAAAGTCATGATCTTACTCAGGTGAAGATGGATGAATTGAATGGGATCCTTACTACCTATGAAATGATAGTTAATGAGGATAGACATCCTAAGAAGGAAGCAACATTTAAGGTGATCAAGGAAATAAAAGCCAGGAAGAACAAGTTAAGTCTTGAAGACTTTGATCTTAATGAAGATCAACTTGAAGCCATGATTGTAAGGAAATTAAATGTATGATCCTATAAGTATGAAGAGAAACTTCATTTTAAATGTTTTTCATGTGGTAAAGTTGGTCATTTTTTTATCTAGATGTCCAAATAGAGGCAAGTTTGAACACAAATAAGATAAGTAATATCTTGAGGATGAACGCAAGAAATTTGAGGGTCTTAGAAAGTAAAAAAAATTCTTCAATAAGAGAAATGATAAAAAAGACTCTTACAAAGGCAATAAAAGTCTCTACCATGAATAAGATAGAAATTCATATATAGAATAAGAAGAAAAAACATCAAACAGTGATGATTCATTTCATAATGAGGACAAAGAGACACTATTCATGGCTCTTGATGATGATGAAGGTGAATGTTCTTTAAGTATATATTTCTTTGGAGGAGATAACTCAAAGGAAGAAGATGAGAAAGACACTTTTGAAGATAAATATATGAATATTGTGCAATAAATGAAGCTACTACAAGGTAAGAATATAAAATAAGATTCCTTGATCAAATCCTATGAGGAGCAAATTGGCCTTTTTGAATGAATGTTGATTAATGAAGTCATGGAGCATGATGAGATCAATTCAATATCTTGAAACTCAGGGTTGTACTCTTGATGAAGAAGTAAAGAGTAAGGATCAAGAATTTATCATTTATCAATCAAAAATGGATTTTTTATAGATGAAACTAAATCAAGCTATGATCAAGCTTGATCCTATAAGTATGAAGAGAAACTTCATTTTAAATGTTTTTCATGTGGTAAAGTTGGTCATTTTTTATCTAGATGTC
Source organism: Torreya grandis (assembly GCA_037957365.1). NCBI lineage: Eukaryota > Viridiplantae > Streptophyta > Pinopsida > Cupressales > Taxaceae > Torreya > Torreya grandis. The sequence goes on from JARHVA010000584.1 coordinate 4,216,209, forward strand.
CAAATAGAGGCAAGTTTGAACACAAATAAGATAAGTAATATCTTGAGGATGAATGCAAGAAATTTGAGGGTCTTAGAAAGTAAAAAAAAATATTCAATAAGAGAAATGATAAAAAAGACTCTTACAAAGGCAGTAAAAGTCTTTACCATGAATAAGATAGAAATTAATATATAGAATAAGAAGAAAAAACATCAAACAGTGATGATTCATTTCATAATGAGGACAAAGAGACACTATTCATGGCTCTTCATGATGGTGAAGGTGAATGTTCTTTAAGTATATATTTCTTTGGAGGAGATAACTCAAAGGAAGAAGATGAGAAAGACACTGTTGAAGATAAATATATGAATATTGTGCAATAAATGAAGCTACTACAAGGTAAGAATATAAAATAAGATTCCTTGATCGAATCCTATGAGGAGAAAATTGGCCTTTTTGAAGGAATGTTGATTAATGAAGTCATGGAGCATGATGAGATCAATTCAATATCTTGAAACTCAAGGTTGTACTCTTGATGAAGAAGTAAAGATTAAGGATCAAGAATTTATCATTTATCAATCAAAAATGGATTTTTTATAGATGAAACTAAATCAAGCTATGATCAAGCTTGATCCTATAAGTATGAAGAGAAACTTCATTTTAAATGTTTTTCATGTGGTAAAGTTGGTCATTTTTTATCTAGATGTCCAAATAGAGGCAAGTTTGAACACAAATAAGATAAGTAATATCTTGAGGATGAACGCAAGAAAGTTGAGGGTCTTAGAAAGTAAAAAAAATTCTTCAATAAGAGAAATGATAAAAAGACTCTTACAAAGGCAGTAAAAGTCTTTACCATGAATAAGATAGAAATTAATATATAGAATAAGAAGAAAAAACATCAAACAGTGATGATTCATTTCATAATGAGGACAAAGAGACACTATTCATGGCTCTTCATGATGATGAAGGTGAATGTTCTTTAAGTATATATTTCTTTGGAGGAGATAACTCAAAGGAAGAAGATGAGAAAGACACTGTTGAAGATAAATATATGAATATTGTGAAATAAATGAAGCTACTACAAGGTAAGACTATAAAATAAGATTCCTTGATCAGATCCTATGAGGAACAAATTGGCCTTTTTGAAGGAATGTTGATTAATGAAGTCATGGAGCATGATGAGATCAATTCAATATCTTGAAACTCAGGGTTGTACTCTTGATGAAGAAGTAAAGAGTAAGGATCAAGAATTTATAATTTATCAATAGATGAAACTAAATCAAGATATGATCAAGCTTGAAACATATAAAAAGTTAGAAGCACGCAGTTTGAAAAGAGACGATATCATGACAAATATGCAATTGATGATTTAGATAATAACAAACCTAAAGTAAAATTGATGAATGCTGTTAAAGATCTAAAAATTTAAAATAAAAATAACAAGAAGATGATATCACAAATCAATGACTCTAAGGAGAAATTCAATTTATTTGAGGCAAGAATAATTGATGACACTAGGGAACATGAAGATACAGTTAAACATTTCAACACTTAGTTAGAAATTATGTCTACAATCCTAAAATATAAATAAAATGAATGCTCAATGTATATAATTCAAATTTATTCCTTAAATTTTGAGTTGGAGAAGACACATAGCAAGGTAAGGTCTTTTTTGAAGTTTGAAAAGATTACTAATGACCTTGATAACATTCTGAGTAGTCAAATATCTGAAAGTGATAGAACTAGTCTTAAATACAAAGAAAAATAAAAGAATGTAACTCAAGACAAGATGAAGACTAATGAGAACAAGGAAAATTAGACCTTTAATATCAATCATCAGTCAAGGAATGAAGGTGTTGATAGAATTAAGACAAATCAGATCAAATAACCAAATGCCATGAGGTATGCAAGTTTTAATGGTTATTGTTACACATGTAATTAGTATGGTCATAGTTCAAGAGAGTGTAGAAGACCCTCAAGAAATGAATTTGATTGGAACTATGATATGAAACATTAATCAAGTGGTGTAATTGAATTTGAATGCTATAATTTTTATGACATGGGGCACATTACAAGATTTTATCTTAACAAGGTAAGAAATAATGAGTTTTTCTTAAGAACTATGGTTTTATACAAGTGTCAAGAGAGAGGTCACATAGTAAGGTTCTATAGGAATGGTCAGTCTCTTAACTCAAAGAAAATAAATTCTAATATGAAGAAAATAATGTATAATAAATGGAGACCCAAGGAGGTGAATGGTTGTTTGTCATGATAGAATAGGAAACAAGTCCAAGAATCAAAGATCAACCCTTATCTATTCAAATGGATAAGAAGATCAAGCATGACTCTAAGTTTAAAATAAAAAATTAAGTTAATGCCTCATTTAAAGTCAATATGATGATGATGCATGACTAAAATTCAAGTAAGAGCATGAAGATGTGGGAGTCTCCTAAGTTTTGGGACTGTTAGTCTCTCATTACAAATGGGTATCTCTACCTATGCTTCTTAGGAGGCATCTTTCTTATGGAGAAGAAAGTAAGTGTGCTCAAGGTGTGTTCAAGATTTTTTTCCCTAAAGGCAAGGTTGATATGGAGTATTAAGAGTATGTGTAAAAGTGCATTCTAGATGGTTTCATACTTTGAAGTTTTTTTATGCATCTTTTCTATTTAAAGATTGGCTTGAACATTTATTGGAGATCATGGTATTATCTTATGAGAGGAAATTTGAAGGTAATCATGAAATTTTTTTCATGGTTGGATATGGTATGAAGGTGTTCAAGAGGATCCTAAGGTCAATAAACTTAGGGGGAGTCCCTCTTAATGTTTTTAAAGTGAGTTCAATTAGTTTCTGTTGTTCATATTTGTTTTGTCTTCATAGAGTTGTGTATGATCAAGAAGAGTGTTGTGTCTGAATCATGTTTGAGAAGATAAAGGTAAGAAGTGGTATGAATAGTATTAGGGGGAGTTTATATCATCTCTCTAAGGTGGTCATTTCCTAATTTTGGTCCTTGAAGTCTTTTTAGGTCCTTAAGATCAGTTGGTGCCCACTTTGTCTTTGTGTCAAAAGGGGAACAATGTGAGATGTTTAAAATACAAGGAGATTGTGTGTTTGAGCATGGTTTTTAAACAAGATATATGAGATGATCATGATGTTATGGGGATATTTCTAAGGTCTATGATTAGTTTATTAGGTCTAAAGATCAAATTGGCATGTTAAGGAAGGGACCCTTTATCATTAATATTAAAGGGAGAGAAAAGTTTAGAACGAATGAGTTTTTCACTTTGGGAGAGAGCATTCTAAAAGGTGTTTGAAATTAATGAAAAATGGGAAGATTTTTGAGCATTTTATTGAGATGAATTGATTGTCATTGATGTCAAGATAATCTAAGTACATAATGCAGTAGTGATAAAATGATAGGTTCCAAGTGGATTTGAGATTGTATATCATGTGAGTAGGTTTTTTAGATGTTAGATAATGTTGTTTTTTATATGTTATTATTAAAAAGTTCATATCAGATGTTATGAGTGCTTGGAGTGCTTGTGGAATTGAAAGGAATTCATCAGAGTAGTCATATGAATGTCTAGGTTCTCCTCATCATCTTGGATAATAAGACTAAGTGATAAGATTGATGATATTATAATTTACACATGTGAAAGTGTTAGAAGAAAGAGGTCACATGGTTTTGTTCAGATTTATGCCTAGATAATGTGGTTTAAATTTTAGGTCTTTATATGGTGACTAACAAAAGATATCAAGGTGAAATGTTGGCCTTTCAGGTAGATTACAGTGTTTCCCATACTTAGCCAAAGTTAATCTAGTAGACTATTACATGCCAAAGAACATCAATTTCAATCCTTAGGAAATAGATATTTTATAGGGTAAACATAGGGCTTTCAAGTGTTGAAATATTTTTCAATCAGATCAAGGATAAATGGCACATGGGTGATCATGTAGATGAAGATCTAATGGTGAGCATGAGGTCAATAAGTTAAAAGATCTTGAAATTGCATGTAAGAATTATAAGTGGTGTAAGTATGTTTAAATAATAATATAAGGGTACATAAAATTCACATGGGGACACTAAGTGTCATAAGAACATGGTGACTGATAGTAGGGTCCATAGAAGGCATGTGGGGCTACCAAGTGTCATAATCTTGCAAGCATGAATTGTAGATCAATGGCCAAAATTTGAAATTAAAGACTATGTGAATCACAAGGAGTTTGATTAAGTGTAGTAGATTAATTTTATAGGAGCCACAAGATGAAGACACATGTTTGAATCTTTTGCATTACATAATGATCATTAGAATTTAAATCAACAAAAAAAAACTAGTCTGTATTGTTTGATCAATAATTTTTGATGTGTAATGAATTTGTTGATGGAGTAAAAAAGTAAAGTTGTAAAGGACTTCAAGGAACATATATAAAAAATGGTTATAAGTTTTTAAATCCCATAAAATTGTAGTTATTGATCTCTAAAGTTGAATTTAGGTTTGACCATCTTATGTAAGTGACTTGAGAAGAATGTTTTAATTTGTTTTGATGTTTCATGATGAATTATCTATTAGAGAGTGATGTATACTCCATGAAGATAATTTGTATGGATTTTAGAGGTTTGACCAGTCCATATCTAGTATGATCAAATGCTTAGAAGTTGTCTGTTTGTTTATTTATGGTGTTCTTGAGTACAATTATTATATTTGAGGAGGTTCTGCATATACAAATGAGTTTAGAAATGGATGTAATAACTTGAAGGTGTCTTAGGGGTAATGTAGAGTGAACCTATGGATTTTTAATTGGTCTTGTGTTTCTAATTTTCTCTATAAAGTGATAAAGGAGTGAATAGGTCTTTATGAGACCTATAAGGGATATTAAAGCCTAATTGAAAGGTGTAGCTGCTTAAAGATGACCCATGGATGTTATGGTTAACCTATAAGGGTGGTATTAAGATATATCTTAGTATGATAAAATCCTTAAGGGTTAAGGGAAGTCTTATGGTTGATAAAGAAGATAATATTTATGAAGGCTCTATAAAGAGTGAAATTAAAGGAGATGGTTTCTTGAGTCTTTAAGGGTTGAGAGAGTGGAGCACAAGAGAATGTTGAGTAGCAAAGAAAGGAGGAGAGAGTGTGTTGAGTGGATGGATTAAAGAGAAGATAAATTTAAGGACTATGTGTATTACCCTTAGGTCATAATTTTGATGTTAGAATAGTCTACATAAAATGTAAAGATTAAGGATGTGAAGAGGTCTAGAGTGATCCAAAAGGGTGTTTTGGATGCATTGGTTGTGTGTGAAAGTTTGAGAGAGTATGAAGCATTGAAAGAGAGGTGTTATACATTATTTTTATATTAGATTGAAAGGAAATTAAAGTTATGAATCTAATGATTTCATAAGTTTTTTGTGGGTGATCAACATCTATAATAAGTTGGTTCTTATTCATACCTAGGGGTGGGTGCTCTGTATAAAGTAGGTGATTCACTAAAAGGTCTCATGATTGTGATCATATTATAGGACAAGTAGTCCATGTGTTTATAGTATTGAGAGTGGGTTTTATTCTCCATGAGGCTTTCCCATGTAATTCATGTGTTTTGTGTTTGATCTTGCATCATGTTTCTGATTCACTATTATGAATGAATTATATGCTTTATTAATGCTTGTGATGATTGATTAAGGATTACAAGGATTGAAATTAAATTTTGGATTATCTTGCATCACTAATTCACCCCCCTCTCAATGATTTTACCTCTAATATATTTTTGGTCCAAATATAAACACATGGTTGATGGTATATATTATAAAAGCACTCGACACTTTTATTGATATGGGATTGTGAAGTGATGGGGTAGGCCCTGATACGAATGCAATACAATCACCAATATAGATCCCTTTCAACCTAGACTTCCTAAAACCATCCCTAGATTGATTTCCAATTCCTCATTACATCCAAATTTTAATTACATTAAATTTAAACTTAATTAGAACTTAATAACACTTAGGAATGACCAATTAGTTAGCATTTACTTTCAAGTTGTTACTTGCTCTTTGATCATTATATTTTGTATTGAAAAACTTGAATCAGTCAGTGTTGTTATAAGGTTTGTGTTGTGTGTTCTAACTAGATCAATTATATTGATCTAATTACTTATGTTATTAATTTAATTTACTTAGATATTATTTTTCAAAACCTTTCTCTATTTTTAGAACAATGTTTTCCCTATTGACATAGCCTCTTATAGAATATTTAGAATATCTACCTACAATACATGATAAACTTATTTGACTATTTTTATTTATATTCCTATTTATCCCTTATCTAAGTAGCACACAATTAATCTATTTGGTTTTGTTTTCTTATTTCTTGGCTTATTCCCTATTTAGCAATGCATATTCGACTTACATGATTGTGCCCTCTTTTTTATCTATTTTATTCCTTATTTTATAGAACATATTCGACCATCTCAAATATGTACCTATTGATTGAAATTGTTATATATATAACCATATTTGTCTCTATTTCTAATTCTTTTTTACTATTCTTTCTTCAAGCATCATGAAATCCCCTATCAGAATCTTTTTGGACAACCTTGATCCATTTAGATGCTAGATGGGATGTTATTTTCTTCCTAACTTTACTTCCCCATTGGATCCTCACTCTTGTATCACCTATTCTCCTCTCATATTTTTATTGCAACATATTTTAAATCTCTCAAAATAAATAGATTGATGGATCAAATACTTTTCATACTTATCAAGACAATTCCTATCTTCAAAAATCTCACCATAATGTGGGTAAATTAATGCAATATTTTCCAATAACCCCATATGTAATCTACCACCTATCAACCCTCCCCCTAATACCAATTTAGATAATCCTCCTATAAACACTAACCCAAAAATTTATAAACTTAGATTCTTGCATAGATATTGTAATAAATGAACATAATGCAATCATAAAACACCTCCCAAATGATGCAACTATAACATCATTTTATCAACATGGCTAATCAACCTCTCATTCTTCTCCCTCAATATAATCAAAAGTTTATTCCTCCACCTCTTAGAGATGCCACAATTAATGTCATCCCCCAACCTATCATGCATAATAAGATGATTCAACACATCCAAAATGATCCTTTATCTCCTTTCATTATTTCTATTGATATTGGTAATATATATCCAACTATTAAATATGATGGGACTAAAGACCCTAAATCTTTTCTTAAGGAATTTGACAATATTTATAGAGAGTGGATCCAAAATAATACTTTTTCCACAACCAAAATTTTATCTAAACCTTTACTGATGATGTATTGGAATGGTATAATCAAATTCCCAAACATACTATATAAAAACTAGAGGATTTATTCAAAAATATATTTAAATAATTCTAACATAATGATATTCCCAAAAATTTCCTTAGTCATTTCATAAATTCTAATCAATCTCCTATCAATATGAAAATCCTTGGCTCATAAGGCCAATCAGAACATGACTGATGAAAATTTGTATAAACTCTTTATTATTTTGTTAACACCTTTAATCCCATAAAAGGTTCAAAATTTCACTCCCCAAACATTAAATGAGGATGTTGACCAAGCTAAGTGCCAATAACTCTTAATGAATCAGTTTGAGCCTAATATTAAAATCATTAAGGGATATTTTCAATATTCAACCAATGCGATAACCATTAATCCTCCTCAACCCAAACTAAGAGTAGCCAAAGTTGACAATCCCAAACCTTCTCATATGTTATTAATCATGAAACAAATGAAATAGATTTTAGCACCCTATAAACCATTTATGTACACTAATAATCCCTTTAAATGGTATAATATTTATAAATTGTGTTGGTTCCATGTTGATATAGGTCATTCCCATGAAATATGTATAGGGCTTACAAAATTTATTATTTATTTGATGTTTGGTGATTCATTCAATCATGATGTCATGATCAAGATCTATCATCAATATTACATTCTCACTTCTCAATTTAAACAATCTTCCAAAGATTTCTCTACATCTAACCCTCAACAAGCCAACAAGAATATTTGTGTGCTTGCCATTATTTATGATTAATATTAAACCAATTACCAATATGTAAATGCATTTAGGTTAATTATCAATGCAAACTAGCCCTCAAAGATCTCGTAAAAAACCAAATAAATCATATTTAGAAGATCAACTTCTCAAAGATATTACTATTACTCTTTTATCTTCAGAAACCAATGAGGAACCACCTCCTCGCTTTGAACTTCTAACTACTTCTCTTCCTCTTAAACCTATTTTACCTTCTAATCCTTGTGCTAGTTCTGTTTATTCTAAAACCCATTGGAACTTTTTATAAGATGTTAGTTTATATGATTAATTTTCACCCTTAGAGATAGTTATTTAGGCTCTCTCCAACTAAGCTATAAAATTAGGACAACCCCAGGCTGTAGGTAACCTATGGTGGGGCTAAACCTCTGGAGAAGGTTAACTTCATCTCTGATGATTACCTAAGCTAATACTAAACCTAATGCTTCATAAGGAAAAGGGTTGTAAAGTGGATCAGGGATCCTAAGGAATATAAAAGGGTGATGCACCAAAGTTAAATGGACACTCATAAAAACTTGAACACACACTAGATTGGAAAAAAGAAAACTATAGCTTATTTAATCTCACTAATTTCATAAATATTTCATGAAAGAGGTTCTAAATATAACACTAATCCAGACCTATAAGTTAGATTTAAAACACCTTCAAATATGCAAGTAGAAGGACAACAAACTAGGAAGAATCTAATTCATAAATTTACCATACGCAAGCATGTTAAACACTGATTAAAGATAAGAGACAAACAAAGAGTTAATCATATTACTTTAAAAGGTAGTTATTCTAATATTTTGATAGGGTTTATCCTTATCAAATAAGAACACTCTTTGAAGGGTCCCGATGAGTGTTCTTGTCTCAAAAAATAAAAATACCAAATATTCAAAAGCTGAGAATCCCTTGAATAGGAATGAGTCCAAGATATATAGAAGAGAGACCAAAAGGAAAGATATGATATCATGCTATCACAAAAATAAAACCTATCTTGGGTCATTAAATGAACTTTAGCCACCACCTTTTTGATATATTTGAACACTACATGTGGCTTATTGCATGAGAAGGTTCCCAATGATTTCAAGGATGAATTAAATGCTCTTAGATGTAGTTCCCAATAATAGATATTTTCTTTGATCCTTTACAACATCTCTTGCTTGAAGACAAAATATCATGCTCATAGATCTAACCAAATCATAGCTTAATGCCTTTTAGGTGGATGCTTGTCAAGACTATGGCCATGCTCAAGGATGAAGATCTTTTGTATTAATTATATCTCTACTTTATCTTCATGTTTGGATCATAGATCTATTTATAACCAATTTAAGGCCATTGGTTTTCCTATATTTTCCATATCAGTACAGACTTATAGACCATAAAGAATTTTTTTTTATAAAAATAGGTCCAAAAGACCCATATTTCCTTTATAGTAACTAAAACCCATATATGCATACATAGATCCTCCCTAAAAGGGTGAACATTGTTATAGAAACAACTCTACCTAAGCAAAAATATGAACTAGAGATCCATATTTTAATCTTAATAGCTATTCACATACGTGTTCTTTATATCTCACTGCACCACTATAAAACATTTGAACAAAATATAATGGCTTTGGAAGACCCTAAAATACCCTATTTTTATGATTAAAAATTACTTCCCAACCTTCATCCAAAATCTTGGGCTTTTCTTTAATCTAATTGGTTGTCGAAAACTGACTCAGTTCATTGACAAGTTAACTCAACTCACTGTATCAATTTCAAATTATATGAATTCCCATGGATCATCAATATTTTTATTTCTATATATAGTCCTTGACACTTATCACACATACATTTGCTTTTGAGATTCATTGACTCTTTAACCACCACTCGTCATTAGATTTGAATGCTAGATTAAATGCCAGCCATTAATCTATTGGTAATTGCTATTTGAAAGCTGACAACTAGTTCATAATCCTAAAGTTGATGTCCTCAATCTTATCAAATGATGTTCATGTGACCATAATTGATGGTCACATGATCATTAATTTTAAGCTCAATAGGATTTATCTTGTTTTATCCTTAAAGTTAATGTACAATTGATTGCCATTCAACATTCCATAGAATGTGATTGACATCCCATAAATCATCAAATTTAAGAATAGATAGATTTTTTACTCAAGCCTTAATTTGGCATTAGCATGAACATCTTATGTTTCAAGTCCATATCTACTCTATGTGGCATCTTGGTGATGGTTGAGTTCATTTGGCTAAGTATGGGAAACTTAGTGAAAACTAACTGAAGAGCCAACTTTGTACATGCATAACTTCATTTGTGCTTTAGTGGGGGATCTACTATTTGGTGCATAGTAACTAGGGACTAAGATGAATAAACCCATATGACCACTTTCTCATGTAACTACCACACATGCAAGATATGGCCCTATCAAATTTATTACTTATAATTTTTAACATTGGATCCAAAATGTAAAGGTGAACTCAATGAAGAACCATATGGATCCCTTGCATTTCCATATTTATTTCAAGCACTTTTGATACCCCATAGGTCCCTAAAATATACTCCATGATCTAAAATATTAAAACACATTAGAACCTATATGATTCATCAAACCATGCAATAGTTTCTTGTGGGCTAAAAATGGCCAACATCTTTGGTGACTCATAGGGAAGCATGTTTGCTATGCTTTGAGAACCTAGACCATTTATCTTATCTAGTCCATTGGTTATAGATTCATAAGCTTCTATAATCAATTTTAACTTCTCTTGAAGCAATAATGATAAAAAAGAAACAAAACACCACAAAATGCTTGAGGCACCTTAGAAAAGGAGACAACAAAATAGAAAATAAAAATACACAAGGAAATTAGAGGAAAGAATAAAGCTATTCTAACCTAGACAATATGTTAGAATGGATGCAATGCTATTCAATAATAAGGCTTAAAATTAACTTCATTAAATGGGATGGGTATTACCTCCCCATATAGTTAGGCAAGCTGGAAAGCATTTTTTTCCTTGCATCCATAGATTAAATAGGGACCACTCCACAAGATATCAAACTTGGCTTGGTTACCTAGTTTGGCCTTATTTGAGTCCTATTTGAAGACTAGGTCCCCTTCCTAGAAGCTTCTTACTGTAGTTATTTTATCAAAATACTTCTTGACATGAACTTTATATGATTAAAAAAAATTCATATCAAGGTCCTTGGTTTCTTCTAGCTCCATGAGTTATACCATCCTCACATTCATGGGCTTGTCCTCCATAAATTCAAATTGATGGGATAATTCCAGTAAAGGTAGCTCAAAGGAGATAAAAAATTTGGATTCCCTTCCATACATAAAAATGTATGGAGAATTACCAATGGAAATTTTAGGAGTCACCCTATATGCCCACAAGGTTATCTTTAGCTTGGTGTGTTATGTTCTTTGATTTTATTCCATGGTCCTCCTAATGATCCTTATCAAATTCTTGTTTGTGGACTCTACCAATCCATTTCCTTAAGGATAATGATTGTTAGAAGTGTTAAATTAGATGTCCATCTTGATATCCCACTCACTTATATTCATACCAAATAATTCCAATCCATTATTGGAAATTATGGTGGCTAGGACACCAAATATAGTTTTGAGGTTGTCATAGAAAACGAAGGCTGCACTTTCACTAGCTTCTTTTAAAGCACTAGATTTCACCCACCTAGTGAAGTATTCCATCACAATGATCACCTATTTATGCGCTAAACTTGATGGTGGATTGATCATCCTTATGAATTCTAACCCCTATTGTATAAAGGGTTGCTCTACTTGGATAGGGTTGAGTGGAAGGGTTGTTAGTTTTTACTTTCCTACAAAGAGGTCAACTTATAACACTTTCTAATCCATAAATGAGAATATTTTAAAAGGTTGGGATAGTAATAAGCAGCCCTCATTACTTTTTATATGGTGGTTTTGGTTGCAAAATGACCTCATATAGGTCCATCATGGAACTACTCCAAGAATTTGGTCACCTAGTCATCATCTATGCATCTAAGGAGTACCCCATTGAGGTCCTTTATAAAAAAAAACACTATCAACTAAAAAATAAGGTATAAAATAAAGCCTAAAATATCTATTTTGGTTCTATCCAAACCTTAGGGGAATTTTCCTATTTCCAAGAAGTGAGCCATATCTTGAAGCCATCTCTTTTGAAGTGGAAGTTTACATGCCTGTGAGTTGTCTTGGGTCACCAAAATAACTTCCTTATCTTCTTAGAGCTCATTAACCATGTGTTCACACAAGACCTTACCCCTAACCAGCTTGGTAACCTTGATCTCTACATCATATTCTGTGACCTTTGTGATCTAACCTACTCTCTTCTCATTCAAATCTTTGTTAAGGAGGAAATCCCTAACTCTAAGATGAGACACCATGAGATGAATCTTGTTGTTGGAGAGCATGGGCTTAAAATTATTGAGACTTCTCAAGAATATAATAAATTTTTTCTCAATGAAATTTTACCTCACCTCATATCCTTCTATCCTTTGAATGAAAAATTTAATTAGCTACTCCATTGCATCGTTATTCTTCTACATCAAAATAAATGATATGTTGTCAATGTTAGAAAAGGTGTACAAGATGAAGTATTTGGAGAAATTAAGATTTAAGAGTGAGGTTTCTTGGGAAATATCCTACTTAATGGCCTAAAAATATAAATTTCCTTAATTAGACCAAGAAAACACTTGGATATTCTTTAGCATGATTGTGATAAGCTTGACTAGGTTTATAAAACTAGGTATGATCCTTCTCATAAATTTGATCTTCCCAAAGAAGCTCTAGATCCCCTTTCTATGATTTGACAAGGATAAGTATAAGATAATAATTACTCTATTAGGTTCAATGGATAATTCATATTTTAAAACAATTTAACCAACAATTTTTATTCATGCACATAAAACACACATTTCTTGGTATTTAAATAGATCCATCCTCTCTACATCTTTGGAATATTACCCTCAGAAGGTATATGTGCTCACCAGCATTCTTGGAAAAGATTGTAATGTTATCCAAGTAGAATAGCACCATTTGATTTATTAATCCTTGGAAGGCCATCTCCATTTCCATTTAAAAGGTCACCCCAACATTGGACAATCCAAAAGGAATCTTTTAATCAGCAAATGTCCCCCATTTGGTGGTGAAGGCAATATTTTACTATTATTCTTCTCTCATTAGCACTTGGTTATAACCTAAATATCTATTTAAGAGATATAAGCATTCTAAACTAACAACTACTTGTAGGAGTTACTCCATAGATGGTAGAGGGTAATGGTTCTTCAAAGAGACCCTATTAATATCCATGAAATCCACACATTGTCTAATTTCCACACTCTCATTTTGTATAGGTACTATATTAGCTACCCATGATGAGTGTTTGATTGGGAAGATGATTCTAGATTTAAATATCTTGGTCAACTCCTTTCTTATGAGCTCCTCAATCTTGGGATTTATGGGCCTCTACTTCTACCTAATAGGCTTGACATTAGCCTTTATCTCTATTATGTGTTGGGATAGGTTAGGATCAAATACCTTTAGGTCACTATATTTCAAAGAAAATATGCCTACATATTCCTTATATATCTCTATGAAAGAATGCCTTTTAGCTTTAGTAATTACCTTTCCAATTTTGAGGAGATTATCTTCAAAGATAAGAACTCTTTCATAATTCTCTTTGTTAGTTGACATAAATAATTTATCCTTCCTCATATTTTCGCCTTCATAAAAGAGGACTTATAGGGTGAATATCCCTTTAGAAAGCTTATTGGACCTTAATTGAATAATCTGCTCCCCATATTGATGTTGTAATTTTTATTGGTTGAGGGAGGAGAACTCTACTTCTTACTGCAAGAAACATGCAATCTGTTTATCATGTTCAAGGACCTATTAGAGAGATTCATTATTAAGCATTGATGTTCTTAGTACCACTTTGACATATGGTTGAACCTTGGTCATTTCCAAATCTTGGGGATGTTAAAATGAGCTCACACATCTACTAGCCTATTAGCATGGCTATTTTGGCATCTCAATATTGATTGGATGTTGAAAGCCTCAAAGTATTCAATGAGGTCCTACACTCTATTTTTTTAGGACTTAATTAGAGGGTTCTTAGTGTAATTCTAATATCTAACTTGGTACATAACTAATTCACTTTCCCCATAGAATTATAACTACTTGATCTTTCTCTTGTTGGACCATGGAAGGCCATAAATAAGACCCTCATATTTTGATACATTGTAGGAGTAGTTGAATTGGAACTTGTACTAATATAAGTACTTATAGTTCAAAGGGGATATTATCATGGTAGCTGAACTCACCCTACGATTGATTCTTGAGCCATCAAATAACAACTTCTATGGACCACTAGGATCTTCTTAAGGCCTCATGATGGATGACATAGACTAGTTTTATTCATGTAGATAGAAAAAACCTAAGTCCCTTTATTCAACACCTTCTAATGGGTCCACCAAATAGTTATAATTCAAAATATCATCCAAGAACATGTCTGGTACCTCTTCTAGATGAGTGGTCAAATCTTGCCTTATTACAAATTCATCCTCATCAATGATCGTGTGATTTATGTTGACACTATTTGGTCCATAGGGCTCTATATGAAATTATGTAATGGGATCAGTGTTAAATGACAATTTGGTCCAACACCTTGTCTTGAATGCCATTTTGGACCAGTCTACTATAAGATAGCCCCTATCTTTGTTGTGAACTATCTAGATAAGCATAGTGCAAAGTGAGGTGGCATGTAGAAGATCAATACATATTATGCCACAAAGACACTAGGATAAGCTTGTAGGATCATATTTAGGTCCTTGAGTATTATATATGGCTTAGGAGAAGAACCATAAAGTTAAAATACTCCTTTGGATTGTGGCTCATATTTCAGACCAAGCTAATAAGCTATAGACTTTAGCATCATTGAGGTACTAGCCCCACTATCTAATAGGCAATTGTGCACCAAAGAGTTGATAATTATTACTAAAATATATAAGGGATGAGGCTTGATTGATTTAATTGATTTCCCTTCCTCTAGCCCTTTGGCTACATTGGTGATAATTTCATTCACCTTGCTTGATAGCTTATCTACAACACTAATCTTTGACAGTCTTTCTTGAAGGATATCCACTTGGCCTGGCATGGAGAGTATATCCCACATGGGCACACTCACATTTGATTTTTTCCTTTGTTCAAAAATATGTATGGGTGAACCACCAACCTTTGCTTATGCTTTGGGAGACCACTCTCTTGTTTATTACACTTGTGAGCCTTGGTGCACAAAAAGATTCCTTTAGATCTAATTTTTGGAGGGTATTAGGACCTTTAGAGTGATAGTAGGTTAACTTTGCTTTGTCAATGAAAGAGTAATGGTGGGAATATCTTTGGCTACTTCCTAGTTACCATTCATGTTCCTTCTTTTAAATCTTATGTTCACTACTACTAGAATATATCCTTGACTAGAACTAGCATGTTGGCTAGCTACATAACACCCTTCTTGTTCATAGTTCATCATTATAGCAATTAAATGATTTGGTCCTTGATTAGACCCTTGAACTTATGGAGGATTTTATGGTTTAGTTATCATAGGCACCTCTACATTTTGGGCCAGGAGAGCTTGGTTGTATCCAAATTATTAGTTTATTACCATTGATCATTAAAGGCTTGGTTAAGGTCAATATTTGGAACAACATGTTGACCAAAGGACTAGTTGTAAGGCATGGTACCCTCTACTTCTTGAGCCACATTATTTTGAACTAGGACCAAGGAGTTGTAAGTACTAGCAACATTAGGCTTGTATCTATTATACCTATTGTAGCCATACTTCCCTTGTCCTTAGTTTTAACCTTGGCCTTAATCCTGGTAGTTCCTCTTATATGGAGGCATATTTGCTTGGAAGACCTGCTGCTAAGGCTGGTATGAAATTTGATAAGGCCTATTGCGTTTTGACATTTACTAGCTCATTCCCCAAATACTGAGACAAGATTTTGATATCTTCAAAAAAAAATTGCACTAATGAATCACTAGATCCACTAGGAGAATCATTCTCTTGCTTTGACATAGGGATTGCAGCGATAATTAGTGTAGGAAGAATGGCATCCAATGGAGGAATACAAATAAGAGGTGGTCTGATTTCAAGGAATAAGGGCATTGGTGGTCTAGGTGTAAGTTTTCCATCTTGAACCAGATAAGTTTCTTCCTTAATGGCCACCTCATATGCATCTAGAAGTATATTTCCTCCCATATATTAGATCATCACTGTTATGTCACTATTTAGATCCTTTAAATAATATAGGAAAGCAAAGTTAGGGGTTGGTCTAACTATGAGTGGGATTCTATCCCACATTTTTTGGAACCTTATGTTGAAGTATTGAATGACTTCATGAGGAGCTCTTCTAATTATAGTTATTTGTTCTACTAGTGACAAATGGTCACTTTTATCCTCAAATATTTTACACAAGGCTTCCACTAATTGGTCCCATGTTTGAATGGAATTATCAGTAAGGCCTCTATACTAATCCAAGGCCTTTACTTTGAAATAAGTAGCTATTATCCTAATAGTTATATTATCCTCAGTGACATTATGGATATTACAAAAGTTGGTAATGTCTATGAGGTGCTTATAGGGTGTTATAGCTTGGTTTCCAATATAATAGGGAACACTTATGAGGGATACAACTAGAATAGGATCATAGTGAGTAAGGGATAGAGGAATTTTTACATTAAAATATGTAAAATATTTCAATATTACCATGGCTATGAAAGGGATTAGTAAAGGTATTATTGTAGGGATAGGCCTTGAAAATGACCTAGGAGTAAAGTTTCCCTGACATGGATGAGTGTTTGTAAACCTTAATATTTTTGATGAATTTAAATGTATTTCAACAAAATCAAAAGGAATACCTCTTGCAGCTAACCTTGTTGTCACCTTTCACATGAGATGAGGTTGTTATTCTACACTAGATTGTTGATTCTTCCTTTTAGAGTTGCTAGATGCTATTGTTTAGAGCTTAATTTCTATAAAATATGATCAAAACAGCATCAACTTTGATCAAAATTCATTTTGAAATAAGTGTGTCTCACCTAGCATGGAAAAAACTATTATAGGCTTAATTTTCACCCTTGAAGAGGTTTATTCAAGCTCTCTCCAAGTAATCTATAAAATTGGGACAACCTCAGGCTATGGGTAACCTATGGTGGGGATGATCTTCTAGAGAAGGCCAACTTCCTCTCTTATGTTAACTTAAAATAATACTAATCTTAATACTTCATAAGTAAAATTGTTAGAAAAGGGATAAGGGCTCCTAAGGAAGTTAAAAGGGTGATGCACCAAAGTTAAATTGACACTCATATAATCTTAAACACACATTAGATTGACAAAGAGATAATTATGACCTACTCAATCTCACTAATTACATAAATATTTCATGGAAGAGGTTCCAAATAGAACAGTAATCTAGACCTACAAGTTAGCTTGAAAACATCTTCAAAGAGGCAAGTAGAAGGAAAACAAACTAGGAATAATCTCCTTCACAAATTGACCATACACAAGCATGCTAGACATGAGTTAAAGATAATAAATAGGTAAAGAGTTGATCCTATTAATTTATAAGGTAGTTATTATAATATTTTAATAGGGTTTATCCTTATCAAATGAGCACACTCTTGCAAGGGTCCCGATGAGTATCCTTGTCTCAGAAAATAAAAATGCCAAATATTCAAAATATGAGAACCCCTTGAATGGGAATGAGATTAGGATATATATAAAAAGAGAGATCAAAATGAAAGATATGTGAGAACACTATCAGATAAATAACACTTGTCTTAGGTCATTAAATGAATTTGAGCTACCACATTTTTTTATCTATATAAACATTGCATGTGGCTTGTTGAGTGAGAAGGTTCCCAAAGGTTTTAAGGATACATTAAATGCTCTTAGATATAGTTCCCAATACTATATATTTTCTTTGATCCTTTACACCATCTCTCACTTGAAGACAAAATACCACTCTCATGAATCTAACTAGATCATAGTTCAATGCCTTTTAAGTGACTACTTATCAAGACTACAATCATGCTGAAGGATGAATATATTTTGCATTAATTATATCTATGATTTATCTTCATGTATGGATCATATATCTATATATAAGTGGAAAACCAATTTCAGGTTATTGGTTTTCCTATAGTTTCCATATTAGTACAGACCTATAGAGCATAAAACATTTTTATGTGTTAAAATAGGTCTAAAAGACCCCTCATTCCTTTTTAAGAACTAAAACCCATATATACATTCATGTATCCTCCATAAAATGGTGAACATTATTGCAAAAAAAACTCTACCCAAGCGAAAATATGAACTAGAGATCCATACTTTAATCTTAATGGAAATTCATGTATGTGTTCCTTATATCTTAATACACCACCTAGAATACTCCATCAAATTTGAACAAGTTACAATGGCATTGGAAGACCATAAAAAACCCTATGTTCATGGTCAAAAATAACTTCCCAACCTTCATCAAAATTATTAGGATTTTCTTTAATCTAATTAGTTATCAAAAATTGACTCAGCTCATTGACAAGTTGACTCAACTCACTTCATCAATTTAAAATTATATGAAGGCCTATAGATCATCGATATTTTTTTATATTCACACATCCTTGATAATTTTCATGTATACATTTACATTTGAGATTCATTGACTCTTTTAGATCTGAATGCTAGATTAAACACTAGCCATCGATCTATTGGGACCCACTATTTGAAATCTAATGGCTAGTTCATGCCCCTTAAATTAGAATCCTTGCTCCCATAAAATAGCATTTATGTGACCATCATTGATAGTCATGTGACCATTAATTTTAAGCTTGATATGATTTTTCTTGACTTGTTCTTAGAGTTGATGTCCCATCGATCATCATTCAATGTTGTATAAAATGTTATTGACATCCTATAGACCACCAAATTTAAGCACAAATAGATTTCTCACCCAAGCCTTAATTTTACATTGGTATGAATGTATTATGTTGTAGTTCCATATCTTCTCTATGTGGGATCCTAGTGACATTCGAGCTCATTTGGATAAGTATGATAAACTTAGTAAAAACCAATTGAAGAGCCAACTTTGGACACACATAACTTATTTTCACTTTGGTAGGGGACCTAATATTTGGTGCATAGAAACTAGGGACCAAGATAAATAAACCCATATGACCACTTTACCATTCAATTACCATAAATGCAATATCTAACCTAAAAAAACTACCTACTTGTAATTTATACCATTATATCCAAAATGTAAAGGTGAACTCAATGAAGAACTAGATGGATCCCTTGAATTTACATATTTATTCCAAGCACCTTTGATACCCCATAGGGTTCTTGTAATATATTACATGCTACAAAATCTTAAAAAACATCATAACCTATATGCTTCATCAAACCATGCAAGAGTTTCTTATGTGGGCCAAAAATGGCCAACAGTTAACCAAGGTCACTGGGTTTCACCAAAACATGATAATTATGGGGATAGATTGTGCGAATTTGCATCAAAATCTTATAGGATGGTTTAATATAGACTTTACATATATAATCAAGGTTTATTGCAAAGAATTAAACTTATTTAATGGCTCAATTTATGATGTAAACTACATACATATATAGAAAATTATGCATCAAAGTAGTATAATAAAGGAAACATTCCTAAGAACATATAAAACTATGTGATTATAACATAAAAGAGTACAAATACTTAGAATTCATAATAGAGAATCTTATACCATGGATTACAACAAAGAAACCTTCATAGATCAAGGTCGAGTTCTATCAATACTCTATGTGAAAGCTTTCTAAGAATAATAATCACTATTCTATTACTCACATAAACATCAACATCAACATCAACCCATTTATTGCATTCCTTACAAATACTTATAGAAATTATTTACTATGGTTATAACTTCCAAATTTAACATGCTAAAAATAGGTCTTCGTATCACATTCAGTGGAATCCTAACAAAAATAAAGATTCCCATAAAAATCCTAACAACCCCAAAAAAAATACAATTAGAATTACCATAGGAAGTTCTTGTACATAAAAATAATTTATATTTACCATTTATCACTAACACTTTCCCATACTTAAAATATTGTCTCATCCCAAAACACCATTGTAGAGTTAAGCTATCTAAAAACTAAAAAAAGGTGACAAAATATAGAAGTTCATATGACTCATATATATCATTCAAGGTGATAGTTGATTTAAAACTCAGAGGTTTTAGTTGAAAGATAACTCAAGAACACAACATAACATAATCATATAATGTTATCTCTGGGAAGAGATGTTTTATTGCTCAAAAAATTATATAAAACATATGATTATCTTTAGGAAGAGATGTATGCTCCCCTTCTTGAGATACATATATTTTCGTACATACTTTAGAGTTAGGAGAAGGATGTGGAAGGTCACCAATATCGACGGAGATGAAGTGGTTCAACTTCCACAATTTATAACAACATAGAATTCAATAAATTACTATTTTTGGAAACTTTCTATTTTTAAACAATACTATTAAAATTAAAATTATGGGAAATTTCATTGGGTTTTTGGAGGTGAAAACCCATAAAGTGTATCTCATTCCATCTTGTCATGTTCTCATTATTATCTTTACAATGGTTTGAATGGGGAGTCAAACAGAGCTATGGTTCAAAAGTTATGGCTCCCAGAAGTTCTGCCACCAATTGGGGTAGAACCATTGCCTGAATTATCACCTGAAGTGTCACTCGAATTATCACTTGAAGTTTTACCTGGATCATTCCTCCCTCCTTGAGAATTAATTTTCCCTATTACATCAATATTCATCATCAAATGTGGTAGTTGTGTCTTGATTTGATTCTTTATGAGCCACTCACCTTGGTGGTTAAGCTTGCCCCTTTTGACCACTTGATAAAGTGGAAAAGAGTATCCTCTTATTGTCTTCATATAGGTGTCCATGATCTGATATTCATATATGAGATAAAAAATCTATAGATCAAGCTCATCAATGTCTAGTTTTTTTGCAATGACTAAAGTGTCCATCATAAGTGGATGATATGGTTTGAGGAGCTCCACATTGAATATTAGATGCAGACCAAGGTAGAATAGGAGGTTTAACTCAAAATCATTTTATCCAACTTGTCTGAGATGGTGTAGGGACCATATTTTAGAGGCCAATTTTTTTTGTGTGGGCCTATGAGTCATTCATTTTAAATCTACAACTAAAATGAATGACTCACAACCCCACATAGAAAAATTCAACCTCTATGATATGATCCCTACACCATCATCAAAAAAGTTGGAGAAAATGCTTTTGAGTTAAACCTGCTAGCCTACCTTGGTCTGCATCCAATATTCAATGTGGAGATACTCAAAATATATCATCCACATCTATTGGACACTTCAGTGTAGCATAACAATTGGACATTGATGATCTTGAACTGTAGAGTTTTACTTCAGTAGAGGAAGATCAGATTGTGAACACCTAGATGAAGACAATAAGAGGGCACTCTATTCCACTTTACTAGGTGGTCAAAAGGGGTAAACTTAGCCTCCAAGGTGAGTGGATCATAGAGAATCAAATCAGGACACAACTACCACACTTGATGATGAATCTTGCTGCAACAAGGACCATTACTTATCAAGGAGGGAGGAATGATCTGGGAAACAATTTAGGTGACAATTTAGGTCACACTTTAGGTGATGATTCAGGTGAAAATTCTACCCCAATTAGTGGTAGAACTGTTACTCAAATTATCACCTAAAGTGTCACCTAAATTGTCTCCTGAATTGTTAGCCAGATCACTAGTAAATTGGTTTTCACCCCTTATGCACTACTTAACTTCCCTTTTGGGTTTTCAAACAAGTATCATACTATTTTATCACCCTTATAGGTTTTCAATAGACTTGTTCTATATAATACTATATCAAATTTTAATTATAAAATATAATAGGACAAAATTTCAAATTTGTTAAACCTACACAAGCATCAGGTATCAGGTGGTGGCATTTTCCTCTATTGGATGATTTGGCATAGCTGTTTGGGTAGAATGATCTTGGGTCCATCAACTAGTGGTGCAATAATGGAATCTATGAGGACCAAGTCATCCTTGTAATAATTTTAGTTGAGGAGAACTTCTTGAGTAATAGATAGAAGATTGTGTAGGGGATATTGATTAGACATTAGTTGGTGAATGTTTATGACAAATTTCCTAAGAAAATTAGACTTCATAATGTTGATTTTGGTGGTGATTTTACCATGGAGATGAACTATCTTATCTACATGTTATTATACTTGCACACTGTTAAAGGATTTACATAACATCTAATTCTACTAGGCTTGCATATTATACATGATAATATCCCTCACACTAAGTGAGGTCTAAGGTGTAGCATCCATGGTAACATGAGTTACATTGGGTAGTATGATGATAACATGTGTGAGAGAATCCATGGAAAATTTAGGTTGTGCAGTGGTCCAAACTATATCCAAATGCTTCTTTTAATCAAGTAGATGAAGTGTAATGTGTGTATCCTAATCTTGAACAATATCGATAGTGGCCTGATACTCATTTAGAAACTCATAGAGGACCTTTTTTTTAGCTTTGATGGCTTTCCCCTTTTAGATGATGATCACTTCATTAAATTCTTTTGAAGTTATGGTGAGCTTTTTCATAATAAGGCCAAGTTGGTCCTTATCCAAGAGCAAAGGATTCATAATCATCTATCTATATAGGTTAGGACAGGTGCCTTTGATAGTGTTTATTGTAATGCATAGCTTCTTCATGACTATAAATTGGTCTCCTTGAGATCATTAACTTGTTACTCTAATGTGACTACCTTTTATGAAATAGACTCTTGGAACATAGTGGCACCTTCAATTTTCTTAGATAATGGTAGTTAGAAAACATCTAAAGATGTTTCTATTATAGAAGGAGTCAAGACAAGATGTATGAGTGATGTACTCATAAGTGTCATTCTTAATGGATCTATGGGAAAATAAAAAATAGTATGCCATGTAAAATTTATTAGCACATCCCATATCCAAATGGTAGTGTAGACACTTGAGAATTACACATGATGACTTTTGATGTCAAACTACCTTTTAACCCTCATTCAACCTCACATCTAGTGGACCACCTATTCAATTAGACTCATTTACCAACTTGACCTTATCAAACCCCTAACTAAACACATTTGAACAAACTATTTAATTCACCCTTTTTAAAAAATTGCTTTAACCTATTTTATTTTGGCCCCTCAACCACCGATGCCAACCTAACCATAAATTTTTAGCTTAACCATTGATGATTAGTATCCAATCCTAATTTAATGTTTTAAATCATCGACAACTTTTTACAAGATAAGTATCTCCCTAAATGGAAACTTGCTTCTAAAAATAACTTTAAAATGTCAAGAATTGGCAACTTTATTCCCTTATCAAATTAGTAACTTCATCCCAATTATCAACCTTATCCTATAAAAAGAGAAGAGGAGGAAAATAAATGGATCCACAATCTTGAATCCAAGCTCTCTTACATAGAGGTATCAAACACCCTTCAATAAGGAAACAATGTCATTGGAGACCTGAAAATCTATCGAAATCACTTTCAAAAGCCAAAGTATTATCACTCTAGCTAAATTACTACATCCTTCCATCATCAATTTTTAGGTATCTTTTGCTTGTTTCATTGATTTATCTTATTTCTAACCTTTTGACCCTATCAAACCCATCAACATATTATTTTCCACCCCTTAGTCCTATAACAGACCTCTATTTTCCCAAATACCCGGTCTGCACCTTCCTTTCTAATCATCTCCAAAATCATACAGGTAACTATCAATGGTTAGTAAAACTACCAATGCTCACTTCAATCATTGATAGTTACCCAACTACTGATGGTCAGCCTAAACTACCGATAGTTTACCCGAGCATTGATGGTCACTATGGCATAAAAATATAGCAAGCTATTTTTATCTTGATAACCCCAATCAAACCCAAATTTCTCTATTTTTTCTTGATTATAGTACCTTTTCTAATTTTTTGGACTAAACCCTGACCATTTTAGCATAAGTATTGACTGACTTTGCTACTTTTGGTTACTTTTCTATTAACTAGCATTCTAATTTCTTTGAATTGTACTTCATTCATCTTATGCAAGTAGATATTTATTTTATCATTTCCAAATTAATCTTTACAACAATGGATTGATGACCTCTTAGCAAGCAACACTCTTGTTGGATCTAGCT
The DNA here is from genome assembly GCA_037957365.1 of Torreya grandis. Taxonomy (NCBI): domain Eukaryota; kingdom Viridiplantae; phylum Streptophyta; class Pinopsida; order Cupressales; family Taxaceae; genus Torreya; species Torreya grandis. The sequence goes on from JARHVA010000584.1 coordinate 4,240,591, forward strand.
CATGCTACACAATCCACTAATCTATTTGCTAATAACCCCCTTTTCTAGTGTCTTTCTTATTTTTAGGTTATTCCTCCCTAGCCAAAGAGAAGTTCCCAGCATCATCTAGATTCACATGAACACTTTACCAAGTATTCTTCTACACATCCTATTACTATTTTAATTATTACTTTCAAAATTAAGGAATGAGTGAAAATTAATTGAAACATTTTGGCATGCTTGGTGTGACATAGTACCCTTTCTCTTCCTTTATTATTTGCTCATCAAATGAAATCCAAAAATTTCATTTTTGGCTTAAAATAAACCTCTTTCATACATTGATTACCTTCTTATCTTAGTTCATATAGTAACTTAGGAGGCAAAGTAATTAATCATAGATTTAACACTTGTTATCACACACTTAATCCAAACCATACAATAATTAATACATCAAAACCTACTTGAGACAAGGCTCGACTAGGATTTCATCACCTAGCAGCAACCTTACCCTTTCCCAGCTATCCTACATAGATTTCACCAAGGGGAGAAAACTTAGCTCTCTGGTTGTGTATAAAATCTAAACTTGATATATTTTGGCTAAGCACCTTCTATTCTTACCACTATGAGATTGTGAAGTGAGGGGGTAGGCCCCAATACCAAGCCACATATTAAAGTTCAGCATAGATTTAGCTTGAGCACTTAAACAACTTGAATCCAATCATAGATTCCTCTTTATTACATGATCTACAAGCCAAATTCCCTCTTCACACTTTCTAAGGCATAAGCCAAAAGTGATCTAAAAATAATCCTAGGATTTAATGTACTTTTAGTGTATGCATTGTTTGCCTTGAATTATTTTCTTTTGATTGCTCTTTGTTTGAGGTGTGAGTTTCACCATATTATTTCCTATTTTCTCACATGGTCTTTACTAGACAGTAATTAAGGAACCAAAACAATCAACCACCACCTTCTTATTTCTCCATGTAATATAATTCTAATGATGAGGGTTCACCTAATTTTTCTCCCTTGAATCCTAGTTGTTTCTAAGGGTGATGTGAATTTCACTTCCTTCCTCTATAACAACCTCATGTCCCTTTACATTATCTTAACAACTTACCTTATCATACCTCTATTACCTTGATTCCTCCTACAAACCCTCCTTATGGTATGCCTCCCTATGTTATGGTGGGTACCACCTCAACCCAACCCTTGTTGACCTAAACATCTTCTAACATTACATCTACTACCACTACCCAATCCCAATTTGACATTCCAACCTCTAACTAAACACCTCCTACCACACCCCATACTTCACATATAGGTTTAACTTTGCCTTTAATTACCTATACTCCACCTACCATGGGGTTATCTTCTACCCATATTTCCACCCTTCCCTTTATTATAACCAATCCACCAACCTCTACCCCATTTTAGAACTTGGGGTTCTCTATCCCTCAAACACTTCTACCCATTAGCACTAGAGTCACCACCCAATCTCAACTTACTCAACCTCAACCCACTACGTCAACCCTACCTTTAAGTAAACCCAAATCCATCCCTCAACAAGTACCCATGACAACCTATCAATATGTCCCTAACCCATAATGATAGATAGCACCTTCCACCCAACCATTTATGCCAATCAATCCTTATGTAACACCATCTCAACCTCTTGTCACCACTTACCAATTTATGGATTCTTTATCACCTTATACTACCTATCCATACATAGCTTCCACCCAACCTCAATAAAATTTACCATTTAATTATGTAGGTTCCTAACCCCAACCATATTTGATCAAGATCTTAATGGACAAAATGACTAACTTGGAGTCATCTAAATCTGGGTCTCATAACCTTTTATCCTATGGTCAAATTTGTAATGAACCCATTCAACCATCCATGCCCATCCATTCATATCCTTAATAAGAATTGCCCAAGTTTTCCAAATTTTAAGGCAAGGATGACCCACAACAACATTTGAGAGCATTCTATCATTATTTTTATTTAATTACATATGATGATGCTCTCCTTCTTTGAACCTTCCCTATGTCCTTATCAATACTAGCCCTTGATTGGTATAGTGTTCTTCCCATGCACTCCATATTTTAGTTCTCCTAATTGGCCCGAGTTTTTTTAGAGCATTTTTTAGTAAATATATCTTAAAAAGTCTCTATTATAGACTTCTACTCTATTAAAAAAATTGATGATGTGTCAATTATTAATTTCATGGGTAGATGGGGAGGTCTCATCAACCAACTTTATTTCTCCTTACCCTAACTTGAATTGATTGAACTCTTCTCTTGGGGTTATGACAAACATATTTCCCTCACTCTTTAAGTTCAAACCTTTAGAAATTTTGATGAGGCATTCACCATGGAACGTAAACTCAAAAAATAAGCCATTGATGAAGAGAAATTGAAATTATAAAAAAAAACTCCAGCTTTAAATCTAATGATCCTTCACCAAAACCACTAACCAATATAATACCAAAACAAAATCATCTACAAACTTAGTTTTTCTAAAAATTTCTCCACCTCCAACTATCAACCAACCACCTCAAACCAATTCTTCCAAACTTTCTTATCAACATAATTGAAACCAAAACCAAGCTCCTTCAAAATAATAAACTCCAATTGGAGAATCTTATGCATCAATTTTGGATAAATTTTTCAAAGCCAACCTCATCAAAATCCCACCAATTAAACCACCCTATCAATTTGATACTTCTTTCCCCTTTCCTTGATGATACAATAAGAACAACTATTGTGCCTTTCACCAAGTCATAAGACATGACATTAATAGATGAAATACCTTCAAAAGTCTTGTCCAAAACTTGATTGATAATGGATAAATTGAATTTGATAATCCTAATGTACCTCCCAATCAGTCCCTTGACATTTTTTTCAATCCTTTTCTTAATCATGCTCCTTCTACCCAACACCATGATAACCAACCCAAATCATCTTATTCTCATGAGGCACATAAAATCAATGTTATTAATAATGAGCACATTGTTGAAGATATCATTACCTCAATCACATAAATGGAATTAGTAAACTCACCCCCTAGTTCTTTAAATACTCAAACATAGGAATCAACCACCCATTTATCTTCACTTGATGAGACCTTGGCTTTATCTACCTCTCCTTTGATGGAAACACTAAAGGAAACAACCATTACTTCAATAATTTCTTCTTCTTCAAATCTACCTATTCAAGTGGTATAACTTCCCTCCATTCCTTTGGATACTCAAACAAAGGAAGAAACCCTATCCACTCTTTCACTTGGGGAAAGCACACCTAACTCCCCCATCATAAAACTATCCATTCCCTCCTTGAAAACTATCCCAAACTAAGATAAAATTACCTCATCTACCCAACCACCAATTTTAGAACCATCCATCAAATATAAGGATAGAGAAACAATTACTTGTTCTCTACCTAAGGTATTAAGCTTAGAAACCAATGATCAACGAATTAAACCCATCTACAAGCCCTTTTCTAGACTAGTCCAAAGTTTAGAGTTTACTTCCCAACCCAAGTCTAATAGAGCCACTTTTTGGAATCATCTTGGACTCCATTACCAAAACAAATATGGATCCTAAACCTCCCTTTAATCCAACCTTAAACCCATTATTACCTCTTCACCAAATATCTCTCCCAAAACCATAAGTGAATCATCCCAACAACCTTATTATAACATTGTCAAATCACCTTATGCCTCTCTTACCAAACTAGTCAAGAATCTGGGAATCCTTTCCACACCTAGTTGTACTCACCTCTCTTTGAAGTTGGATTTAACATCATCTAGTCCCCTATATAATACCTCAACCAAACCAACTACAAAGGTAGAGTTACCTAAACCCCTAGCTTGAAATAGACCCATACCACCTCCTTCCCACTTACCTTCCATCTTATGACCCCATCCTTCTACCATCCCAATTACATATTCTTCCTCTAAGAAACCATCCCCCTTTTATTTATCTACACCCATCAAACCCTCTAGTTCTCCATCATTTTTAACTAACATATATACCTATACTTTCCCACTTATATCTAAACCTTTGTCATCCAAATCTTCCATATCCAAATATTTAACCTCTAAGCCAACTATAACCAAGCAAACCTAACCAAAACCACCAATTAAAACCATTCCTCTAAGTACAACTTCCATGGTAAATCATACACCCAAGAAGGTTCCCATCCTTAAAACCATAAGCCCATCACCTCGAACACCTTTGAATGAACCCTAGTCAACCACCCTAAAAAGGTTGTTGCAAACTTATTCCATTAGCTTACCCCCTATCAAACCATTCTACCCTTCCAATACCAAACCCTTTTGGTCCAGTGATAACTTGATTTGTGCATATCATAGGACACTGGAACATGACATGAAGAACTACAAAGCTCTTCAAGTACTTGTTCATAGCCTATATGATGAGGATGATTTATTATTAGATGAAACCTTCTTACCCCTATTACCACTCTTAACATAAATCCAACCTACCCAACCTTTACCTACTCTCCCACTCCTACCCAAGGATGAGAAGGAGGAACTGAAGTAAGTATCAAACCTAGAAAACCCCTTTATCCACACTATTCATGTATTTACATGATCCTAAACCCAACAAAAAGATAAGGAAAAATCCAAAGCATCCATCTAATGGACATACCCTTCAACCCCTTAATCCACCAACCAAACCCAAACATCTCCCCCCTCACCTTCACAACCACCAAAACCTAAGGTATCCATTTTGGGGCCCTCTCCCTCCAATATATTAAAATACATCTAGCATATCATGTTGAAACAACTTCACCAAACACAAGTGAAAAAGAACCTTTATAAACTAGTCAACACCTCACCCAACCATCACTAGGTGTTGATCGAATCTCTACAATCAATAGAGGTTCAACTATATGATCCTCAACCTCTTACACCCTTTGTTAGATCCCTCAAACTTTCTTCTCTCATCACCTTTTGGGATTTTAAAATACCTCCTACACATAGTGAAGATTCCAATCCTCCCCTCTTCATCACAACATACATCAATCAAAACCATATAAAAAGGGTGATGATTAATGGAGGAGATAACATCAAAATTATCTACTTCCATGCATATGACCAACTTCATCTACCTAATAACATCATGTCAGAAAGTATAGCACTCCTTTGCTCCTTTAATGATACTATAACCACTACCTTAGGGACCATTGTCCCCCATATCCACTTAGGGAATCATACCATTCCCAAAATATTTTACATTATAGAGGGTAAGTTTAAATATAATGTGTTACTTAGATGCCATTGGATCCATGCTATGATTTATGTCCCTTCCACCTTACATTGATGTGTCAAATTTAAGCACGAGGGACAAGTCATTACCATCAAAGCTGATCCTAGTCCATTTGCCTCTTAAAATATGACATACCAGCCTAATGACATTCTTATTCCTCCATTTACCTCACAACCAACTTATAAAAAAATTGTCCCTCCAACCATAACTGTCAACACTCCTACTCACAGCAAGGGAGAAGCATTAACTAGCTTGACTATCCCTTCATCCCAAATTCTAATGGATGACCCCTTACAATACATGTTTCAACATCTATCCCTTCAGGAATATTGTCTTTTAGTCTTAGATGATTTCCCTACTATGAAAAAATATGAGAACCTCAAATATGACCCTTCTTATGATTCTAACATTGGAACCGTCATCCCTTTTAGGCTCCCCAACAATCAAACAATTTTTTTCTATGGGAGACTTGGATCACCACTAATTTTTCTTACCTAGACAAATTAGTATTTGCCAAAGCTTACCTTTATTGATGTGCTTAGAAGGGGTTTGGTCTTATCCTCTATTAATGGGGACCTCATGAGTTACCCATAATCAAAACATAGAAACCTCATGATTTTTTTGGCCTTGGGTTTGTAGCACCAAAAGAACCCACATCACCAAAGCCTATTGTCACCATTAATGAAGAACTATCCTCACCAACCCCATCTCCCTCTAAATCTAAAGACTCTAATAGCATCCCATCTAAATTTTTTTAATTAATACCATTAGTTTATGCCCCCTAACCTATCAAAAGGGTGACCTAACTCAAACCCTTCCTCTCATCTATCCTAAAATGATTGAATGCAATTCTCCTATCATCAACACCATCCAATGTCAAGATGATGAGTCCATTCTCACCTACCTCAACGTGGGGAATTATTTAATTCATAATTATCTCCCTCCTAAGAATCAAAATATGCCAAATGAGTCCACCATTCATGTCAACTTGGGTACTTAGGATGACCCTTGTATCATCAAAATTAGCCAATCTTTAAATTCTATAGAGCAATAATATTACCCTTCTTTATTTCAAGACCATAACATAACATTTGCTTGGTCCTATCAGGATATGCCTAGAATTGACCCTTATATTTCCCTCCATAATATTTTTACCCATCTTGAGGCTAAATCAGTTTGACAAAAGCTTCATAGGATGCATCTTCACATAACCCTTCTTGTCAAAGAATAGATTCAGTGTCTCTTATCTATCAACTTCATTTAGGCCATCAACTATCAATAAAGGGTTTCTAACATCATTCCCATAACCAAACCCATAGGGGAGCTTCACCTCTATATTTAATTTCATGAACTCAACCTTGCATGCCCAAAAGATGGATTTCCTTTTCCAAACATCAACCAACTTATTGATCTTATAGTTAGCCATGAAATGTAATCTCTCATGGATGGTTTCTTGAGATATAATCAGATTTTGATTTCCCCCAAAGATAAACATAAAACTTCCTTTATTACCCCATGAGGAAATTTTTGCTATAGGGTCATGTCCTTTAGACTAAATAACGTTGGAGAAACCTATCAATGAGACATGACTTATATCTTTCATGATCTCATCCATCAAATCATAAAATATTATGTGGATGATCTCCTTGGGAAATTCAAACACCATAGGATCACCTAGTTGTTCTTGCCATCATATTTGATCGACTAATCCATTATCATGTTAGGCTCAATCCCAAGAAGAACATTTTTGGAGTCCTATCTATAAAGCTTCGTGTTTTCATTATATCTCTTCATGGAATCAGAATAGACCCAACCAAAATTAGATCAATCTTGGATATGCCTCCTCCTACCAACCTTACACAACTCTGTAGCCTCCAAGGTAAACTTTAATCTATCCATCACTTCATCTCCTAGTTATTAGATATATGTCAACCCTTCCACCACCTACTAAATAAAGGCACCTCTTTCAAGTGGACCAAATAATGTCAACAATATTTTGATTTAATAAAGGAGTATCTCCTCTCTCCACCTATCCTTAACCATCCTAAGGAATACCAACCCTTTTACCTATATATATCCACCATAGACCATTCCATAGGGGCCATGCTCACTCATTATGATGAATATAATAAATAACAATCCATATATTACATTAGCCACACCTTTATTGAATATGAGACTTATTATTCCCATTTAGAAAAAATCTACCTTGTCTTAGTATTCATGGCCTCCAAACTCCATCACTACCTTTTCAGTCATAAAACATATGTTATCACTAACATTAACCCCTCAAGTAAATGCACTCTAAGCCATACCAAAACCAATGTATGGATAAGTGGCTCATGGTCCTAACTAAGTTTGATCTTGTTTTCCTTTTACAAAAGTCTATTAAAGGAAAAGTCATCATTGATCACTTGGTCAAAGCTTCTCTACAAGAAAGTTAACCTCTTCCTCTTACCTTTCCAAATGAGTCTATCACAACTCTTTTTCAAGAGGAACCCACCTACCAAATGACCATGTTTTTTGATGGCTATAAATGCCAAATGGTGGGGGTAACATAGTGATTCTCATTCCCCTTAATGGTGAACCTATTCCCCTTTATTTTAAACTTGAATTTGAATGCACCAATAATGTGGCCAAATACGAAGCCCTAGTCATAGGTCTCCAAACCACTCTAGCCTTGGGAATCAAAATAATCAGTGTCTTTGGTGACTCCCAATTAGTCATCAAATAGGTGAATGGATCTTATTAATGTAAAAATGATGTCCTCTTTAAGTACAAACAACTCATGGATGTACTCTTAACATCATTTAACCATCACCTTATCTAGTCAGTTCCTCGATCTACTAATAAATTTTGAAATATGATGGCATCCCTTGCCTCCCAAATTCCATCTCAATCTATCAAATCCAAACTATTTGTCACTATTCATCATTTTATCACACTCTTGTATATTAGTTATGATCTTCTTACCAATTGTAGTATGAAAACATTTCTTTTTGACATTTGGTATGACCAAACCATTGATTACCTTAACCTTTGCATTATTTTTCCCAACCTTAAAAAAATGCCTAAAGATTTTTTGTTCAGGGTACCTCTCATTACAACATACTATGGGGAATCTTTTATAAACATGGCTTTGACAACATCCTTCTTTATTTTTGACGTAGTCATAAAGCTTGCCATGCTATCAAGGAAACATATGATGGAATCTATGGGGCACACTTTAGTGGCTTGGATATTGTTAAGCATATTCTTCAATTTGGATACTATTGGCCCTCCTTCAATCAAGATTATTGTGACTATGTAAAGAAGTGTGTCAAATGTCAACAACATGCTAACTTACATCATGCACATCCTCATGGCCTTCGAGTATCTAAAAATTATTATCCCTTCTTGTAATGGGGTCTTGACCTTATTAGGTAAATCAATCCATATTATTCACAATGACAGCAATATATCATCACCACCATTGAATATTTCACTAAATGGGTGGAGGCCATCCTTCTTTTCTCAACCAAAGCCAAAAAATTTATGGACTTCATCAATCATCACATCATTTGTCACTTCGATGTTCCTCATAAGATCATCACCAATAATGGAAAATATTTTAAAAAAAGAAAGTCTAAGGTCTCTATGATGGTTTTGGTATCAAGTTAATATTTTCCTTACCTTATCATCCACAAGCCAATGGACAAGTGGAATCCTCTAATAAAAATCTCATCAAAATTTTAACTAAAGTAGTAAGTGCTTTCAGTCAAGATTGACACCTACACATACCTTTCACTTTATGGGCCTATCACACTAGCATTCAAACCTCTATGGGTGCTACCCCATTCTCTCTCATCTTTGGATTAGAGGTCATCTTGCTTCTCAAAGTCCAAATTCCCTCTCTTTGCATATCATTCCATGAAATCCTTTCTGAGAGTAACTATCATCAAGAACATCTTGCATGTCTTGAACTAATCAATTAACGTCACCTTATAGTACATAATAATATTCATGTCTATCAGGAATGAATCAATCACACATATAATAAACACTTGAAAGAGTGATAATTTGACATACAAGACCTCATCTTTAAGGAAAACCAACATGTAACTAATATGGAGAAAAGCAAAAAGACCAAGTTTGCTTTTAATTATCTTAGACCCTACATCATTACCCATAAGTATGGATTAATAGCTTATAATTTTTCCTCTCTCAAAGGCAAACCAAAACTTGAGCCTCTCAATGCTTCACATTTGCATTCTTTCTATTATTGAAATAAGGATTGAACTCACCTTTGTGTCTAACTTAAGCTCATCCCTTGGTTTATTATATTTTCATGTCCTTTCACATACCTATCCTTAATCCCTTTGTGAAAAATTGATTACAACATAAATCCATGTGATTATCCATCATAGTTACAAGCCTAATCCTAAATATGGGCACCATAACTCTACCCATGGCATGGTTCTCATGGATACTTTTTATCTCTAATCAGATGGAATCCCATGATCAATTATCTCTCAAACCACTTTCCCCATCTATCATGATAAATTTTTGCCTCCATAAAGGTAGACCTTTAAACCTAAATAGGCTTATTTATGTCTAACCTCATATTCAAAATCACTTGGGTATGTATCTCTAGCATTATAGACTGCTCCGTTGAAGGGAAGCTACCCAATAATTAAACTTTGCTTAAAAATAGACTGCTTCCTTGAAGGATAGCTACAAAAATCCATTTTAGACCATTACCTTGAAGGATGGATAAGACATAATTATTAGAAGATTCTTTCCTTGATCAGCTTCAATAACTTATCAAAATAACAAAAGAAACAAATAACCTAATGCCAAAATCAAAGTAAGTAATCTGTAGTCAGCTCCTATAGGTTCCATTCATAGACTTTCTACATTGATTAGTCTATGCATTATCCTAGTACATTAAAATTGGCTCCTATATATGGCATTGATTAGTATACATATCATATTAAGGCATGGACTTTTCTATTAAAACTCTTTAGTCACCTATAGAAGGGGAAAGATAACCCACATCAAGTTGCATTTTCACCCCTTTATCATTCAACCATCTACCTATCACTTCCCTTCCCTTAAATCCTTCTTTGAAATCAAGGTACTATAGCCTTATTTGACATGAAATGATCAAGATACCCCATTTCTTAATCAAAGTACGCTCATTCAAATAATTCAAAAGGATTATGTTCACTAAATCAATCCAATTATATTTTCTTGTTGTTAGGTCCTCACCAACCTAAAAAATCATGACTTTTCTTTCCCCCCATTAGTTCATATAGATGTATGTCTTAGAACTCTTATCTCTTTCTCACATTTAGTTTGTTGCCTACACCTACTTTACATGTTTTCATTACATACTCATATCACGTATCATATTCAAACATACAACCATTATTATCATCAATGCAATCATAACATTATGAACCATAAATAAAAAAATATATAAACCATATCCTACCCATAAATAAAACATCAAAAATCATAATCACCACATACCATTATAAAATCATAACAACATATTATCCTCATCAAACAACATCCTATAATAAACCCAAAATATCATCCTATCTATGAATATTATATCCTCATCCAATATATAAACCACATTGTATTAATCATCTCATAAACAACATCATCAAAATCTATCTATCAAATATTTATTATCATGTGCAAACTAAACTAAAAAACAAAAAACATCTTACTCAAAAACATTATATCAACCACATCATCATATAAATAAATAGTCATCATTATCCATCATCAAATACCTAAGCTAAAGAGTCAACAATAAACCTACGCCTAAAGCATCATATATGTTATCCATAAACATAACCACATTATCATCATAATATATCAATACATCATCAACAAATAAACAACATCAAAATCAAAACATCATTAACATCAACACATCATCATCATGTCAAATGTCAACAATATCATAATCAACACATAATCATCATATATATCAATAAGGAAATACATGACATAATGTATCCATGTCTCTCTCACTCATATACATATCACATCATTGGCACATAGGCCAATATCAAAATCAAAAACATATAATGTATAAGGCCATATATCAGGCCCCTATGGCACCACTATTTATAGGCCCACCTACACCACTACTATTGGCTCCATTTGCACTTGCACTACCATTTGGTGGTGGCACCCCTAATATCCTTGCCTATCCCACTATTGAGGCCCACTATCTAGAAGTAGCTATAAATGGACCCCATGCTAGGATAGCCTTATACTCTCCATATCTCATCTTCAATGGAAATTATGATATCACTATCACCTCATAATATCTCAACTCAATGGTGGCTAAGTACCATATCCTCATAACTATGTCAAATGATCTTCCTATTACTATTGTGTCTATTCATATCCTCTATCTCAATGAATCTCTCTCCTCAGTCACTAAATCTAGGGAAGTCCTTATTGTATCATTCTCACTAGTCAAAGTAGCAACTTTCCCCCTATAAGGTGACAATATATGCCTATAACATGGCCACATGTCCCTATAACCTAGTCATCTAGGCCTATGCTACTACCAATACTACTTCTACTTGACTATCCTATGTTGGTGCCATTGTAGTGTTCACATCTATATGATGATTCCCCCTATTACCCCATTCAAAGTCATTGAATACATATCTAGTCTGATACAAAGCCACATATCCATCTATAACACCAACATCATTTATGGGAGATCTCAATGACAACTCCTCCTAATCCAAAATGATGTCTTGTGGCTATGGCTTTGGGAGTAAGAACTCAACTTCCTCTTTCTTGTATCAATAGAAATCTAGTGGGATCCCCTGTACCAATCCAAACTTCCACCATACTTAATTAAATGGGATCAACTCAGTCTCCCCATCCCTCCCCCTATAAATCTAGTGCCAACTTTATAAGGATAATGTGTGGTATCGGTACTCAAGCCAAATAGACCAACCCACATATGGCCTCCATATCACATATCTTACCACCAAACCCTCTAAATCATCCCAGATCCAATCAATGTCTTTGGCTACTCCATTGGCCCCTATCAAAGGGTTAATATACTCCATCACATGAAGTCAACTAGAAAGTTTACCTAGGTAAAACCCTGCCATGGTAGCCCTAATGGTCTCATAACTTGAATATGCTCATATGCCTAGTAGTGGATCATGAAATTGACACTGATCTCATAACATTTGTGTGTAGAACACCTAAATCTCCCTATAAATATGGACTAGTAGCATTGGGGCCCATCTAAATACCATCCTCCCTAGTAGCATCTCTATCAATACCCCTAATAACAAGTATGGAAATCATTCATGGCTCAAATATGGTAATGAAAAATAAGTCAGTACCATCATCATCATCAACAACAATAGGCATCTATCTTTTGGGGACCTTTATTATAATGGATTAATCCCAAACCCACCTACATGCCACCTAGCATGGACTTAATCTACTCCATATATGAGATCCATATGGTAATCCTACTCCTCACTCTCAATATGATAGATGGCATCCCCTCGAATGGGTAACTATGTGATTCTCATCACATCCTCCAATAGGATGGTCATCTATCTAGTACATAACATGAAGGTGTTCTTTTTTGGGTCTCATCTCTTAATGAGCATGATGATCATGGCCGCATCCTATAGTAGGTACTGATAATGAATCATATCTCCTAGGCTAATCATCTCCATGTGTCTCCATTCCTCTATGAGCATCACATCGTGAAGCTCAATATAGCTATGAGGGACTTGGTCCCTCATCTAAATCTGATCATGTGCCAACATCATAATCACATAATAATATTAACATGTCTACTTTGTTTTATACATCACTCTAAAAGCTGCACCTTTTTATTCCACCCTCCCTTATTACATCTATTACTTTATCTCTCACAATCACCCTCACCTATCCCTTTCACACAATGTGCCTCTCTCCTAAATTACTACCCTAACTATTTAACCCCAACCCTCAATAAATCATTTTAAACACCTAAGACAATTATATTGCATAACTTCTACTCCTACTATCTACACCTTTTTTTTGCCTACCACTATAAACACCTCTTAACCAATGTCACCCCATTAACACCATTTACATATTTAGCACAACTTTTCTAACCTTCAACACTTTCAAAAACTTATCCACTTTATCAAAATTTTAATCAATTTTGACCAACTTTAACCTTTTAAACCTGTTTACCAATTTTTACCCTAGGGAAACCTTTGATCATCGATGGTTAGGATCCCACTTTTCTTTCCCCTCTTTCAAAAGAACCCCACCTCACTATAAACCTTTTTTTAGAGAACTACATTTGACCTAAAGTTATTTTTGGATATTCTATCCATATAAATATGTAGGCAACATGTACTTAACTAGTGCATATAGAGTTAGCTCAGTGATTCTTAACCAACTATTACACCATGACCACCTTGATGTTGGTCATTTTTTACCTAAACCATTCTCTTTTTTTGAAATAAATTTACATGGTTATTTTGACCACACCAACCACCCTTTCCATGTTAAACTTTTGAACTTTACACCACCTCATGCATGACTTGACCAATTATCTTGTTTCATAGGAGAACTTCCTACCTTAGATACTTGTGACCAACACTGAACTTGTCTAGATGGCTTGATAGGCTTGACCTAATCAACTATGACCAATGTTGTGGATTATCTACCCTTGTCACATGTACCTCTAGTATTGATCTTATTTTTACCAATATTGGTAACTTTAGTCTTTACATGATCTTGACTATCACACTTAGTCATATTTTATGCATGTATTTGCATCTCACATGACCAACCTTTTTATGTTACCAACCTTATGCCTACCCATTTACCATTTATCAAAACTTGACCTAATTTTGCTTCCACCTCATCAACTCTTAGTTTGAGGGGAAACACCACCTCCCATACTCAAGGTAACCAAACCTTGACTAGTAATCTATTTTTATTTTGTAGCTTGTTAGATCAAAGCCACAAAACAAAAAGGGGGAACATGTAGACACTCAAAAACTACACATGATATTTTTTTATGTCAAACTACCTTTTGACCCTCATATGACCTTACATTTAGTGGATCACCTAGTCAGTTAGACTCATTTACCAACTTGACCCTATCAAATCCATAACTAAACACATTTGACAAAACTATTTAATTCGTCCCTTTTTAATTTGCTTTAACACATTTTATTTTAGCCCCTTGACCATTGATTATCTGCCTAATTGTTAACAGTTAGCCTGACCATCGATGGTCAGTCTCTAACCCTGATTTAAAGTTTTAAAGCATCAACATATTTGTGTAAGATAAATATCTCCCTAAATGACAACTTGATTTTAAAACAAGCTTTAAAATGTTGAGAATTGGCAACTTTATTCCCTTATCAAATTAGTAACTTCCTCTATCCCAATTAGTAACTTCATCCTATAAAAGGAGAAGAGGAGGAAGAGAAAGGGATCTAAAGCACTGCATCTAAGGTCTCTTACATATATGTATCTAGCATCTATCAGCAAGTAAGCAACATCACTAGAGACCTAAAGCTCTATCAGAATCACTTTCAAAATCCAAAGTATCATCACTTTGGCCAAATTACTTCAACCTTCCATCATCAAGTTTTAGGTATTTTTTGATTATTTAATTGATTTATCTTATTTCTAACCTTTTGACCCTATCATACCCATTAGCATATTATTTTCTACCCCTCAATCCCATAATAGACCTTTGTCTACCCAAATATCTAATCTGCACCTTCTTTTCTAATCATCTCCAAAATCATATATGTAACTACCAATGGTTAGTACAATCATTGATGGTTACCCAACCACTAATGGTTAGCCTAAACCATTGATGGTTTACCTGACTACCAATGGTTATTATGGCTTAAAAATACAACATGATATTTTTATCCCTATAACCCTAGTCAAACCTAACTTTCTCTATTTTTGCTTGATTACAATACCCTTTTTGATTATTTGGACCAAACCTTGACCATTTTAGCATAAGTATTGACTGGCTTTGCTACTTTTGATTAATTTTGTATTAACTAACATTCTACTTTCTTTGAATTTCACTTCATTTATATTATGAAATTAGATATTTATTTTATCAATTCCAACTTAATTATTACAATAATGGATTGATGCCCTCTTAGCAAGAAATATGTTTCTTAGATCTAGCTCACTCTAGGAAGTCCACTCATTTATTTGATAACAACTCCCTTTTCTAGTGTCTTTCTTATCTGTAGGTTATTCCTCCCTAGCCAAAGAGGAGTTCCCATCATCATCTAGATTCATGTTCACACTTTATTAGGTATTCTTATACACACCCTATTACTAGTTTCAAAATTAATGAATGAGTGGAAATTAATTGAAATAGCTAGATAGGCTTAAGGAATCACTATCATCTTACAAGCCAATTATAGTGTCTTACACCTATGTTTAGGGTAGCTTGTGAGATGGATATGATGCACTAGAACTAGATAGAGTTTGCATAGATTATGGCTTCATAGTAGCTACATGGGCTTCCTTAGTGATATTATTATTAGTTTCCTCCTATGCCTATTTGAAAACATCTTCTTGTGCCTTCTTGGAAATATATTCTTGTGTTTTTTTCTCAACTTTTTCCTATGCCTTTTTAATAACCTTTATATCATGCACCTTAAATTGTCATTATTGATATTTAGCCTACTTCTATGCTTTCTCTTACAAAATTTGGTTATTATTCAACTCCTCAGTTGCTTCCTTCTGTTTGTGCTTTTCTTCCAATTTAACATCCTTGAATTTTTATTCTATTACATGTTATTGTCATATGGTTTATTCTATAACTATAGATTCTTCCTATGTTTTCTTATTTTATTCACATGCTTGTTATTATCAGAGTGACTTAGTATCTCAACATGCTTATGAGCCTCTATTTCATTGGCTTGTCATTGGGCTTCCTCTCATTTCTATTTATATTCCTTTTCCTTTTATTTATCTTTGGACTTAAACTTGCACTTTTATTCTTGGTGCACATGACACTCAGCTACTCTGTGCTTCTTCACATGCAGATTGTTATTCTTTTATAGTTTAAGCATCAAAGGCTACTTCTTCTATTTCACTCTTGGCCTTTGTGGAGTAGGATGGTGAGGATATAAGGATAGTCATTTTTACCTCTATTCAAGAAACCTACTCCTTATGAGCTAGGTGTCTTATGGGTTTTTGTGTGTTGACTTCCTATGCTTGTTGCTCTTCCATCATAATATCTCTAATGGAATGCATATTAATAAGGGAGTTTTTAGCCCTAGATTATTGAGGGTTATGTGTAATCTACCTATGTAAAAAAAGAAATTTTAGGGGGCTATCTTCTACATCTTATAACTATAATGGGCTCATAATGGATCTATATGTAATCATAAATGCATCAGATCCATAAATCAATCCTATCTCAAAGAAGATAGATCCTACTTACACTTCTGATTGAGGATACATTAGATAATAGGGAACATGATCAATAGGTATCTTATAAACACAATTAGGGGATATCTTATCATAAATAATATCACTAGGGAGGGTTCTAAATCTTCTAGTTAAGCAAAATCATGCAATAACCCTAACTAATTCCTTTTTTTGGTATTCACTATGCTAATAACAAGTAAAGAAAATAAATCTAATCTAGTTCTCACCAAATCTTGTGGCACAAAGTGAGGGTTAATAAATATAAAATTAAACATGCATAATAGCATCCTAATTAAGTTATGTATAGTTAAAAGCCTAATGCATGGAGAAGAAGAGTATTATTATTTAAAAACCATTAGTTATGCTACTTATAACTACTAAATAAAGGAACAAAGTTAGAGATACTTGGAAGATAAACCCATTAAGACTCAATCTCTCCCTTTGTCAAATTTGATTTGTAAGAGGTTGCTATGGTTTGTAAGGATCACTTAAAAAGGCCAAAGTATCTAAGACTTCTACACAAGACTAGATTCCTTTCCAAGTATAAACCCTAAGCTAAGACTCCTCAAGTAGAATGGTGGAAGATAATATTTTAAATAAGTGCAAATGAATAATAACTCTTGATGTCTCTCAAATAATGGTGAAATGGATGTGTTTATATAAGTGGATCTAACCTTAAATTTTTTTGAAAGTTTTAGCCAATAGGGTCAACCTAGTTGACCTAGTATTGTTATTGACAAAAATTTACTAAGTCATGAGCTAGGTCAGCCAAGAGCCAACCTAGACCCTAAATAAGTTTTTCCAATAAGATTACAAGGTTGACTTAGTTTACCTAATCATGTAAACTATCAAAAGAGGTTTTAGTCTAGGAAAAGCACTAATGAAGGTGTTAAAATACTAGAGGAGTGGGAAAAAGAGGAGAAAAATATTATGGGAATGTTTTTAAGAGCTAGATGAATTGGTAATAATTGGCAATAAGGGATAAAAATCCTATGAGACATAAATGGTCTACCTACCCATTTCTCAATGCACCCTTTAGGGCATGCACTTATAAATATTGAGACTTGATGGATTCTTACGAGATATAAAACATTAATAATTGATAAAAGTTTGGAATATTATGTGTATACATATTCCCCACCTGAAGCTCATCATGTGTTATTTAGGTGAAATAGGGGATGGTGTTTCTAGAAAGAACATAATAACACACAATGTTGAGGCTAAAAAATAAGTTACATTATTTTAAAGAAAAAATAGCTAAAATTAATGACTAAAAGGGAAATAACTAAAAAGTAAATATATACATAGATTGACTTACCTTTATCACTAGATGGTTATCTACTATATTTGTAGTTTTGATTGTGGAGGGTGTAAAGAATACTTTCAAAAAACCCAAGAATATAAAATTAAAGAGAAAAAATAAACAAACAAAAAAATCCAAGATAATTGATGCTTATGTGGATGGGACGTACATAGAAATTTTGTAAGCTGGGGTGATAAGTTCTATCTTAGACCAAATGACCAAGTCAAATTTTTAGAGTAAATTGGTAATTGAAAATCCAAGGCTATTAAAGACTAAAAAATTCCAACAAGTAAACCTTAAGTAAGAAAGACAAACTCACCAAGTCAAACTAAGTATACAAGTAAAAAATGATGGCAATCAAACATCAATGTAAAAGCAGTAACAATCCTTACTTAAACAAAGTTGGGAAAGAAAAAATGGTAAAACAACATTGATGAGTGAGAAGTAATAATACCTACTCAATCATCAATGGAAAAAGGTGCAAAAAAGGAAAAATAACATTGATGAGTGAGAAGTAACAATCCAACCTCAATCAATAATGGAAAAAGTACATGAAAGTAGAAAAAGACTCAGGTGTCCACAAAAAGGGGTAGTATAACAATGACAAATGGAAAAAGAAATCAAAACAAGTCTAGAAATATAAAGCCATGGTGCAAAGAAAGTAATCCATAGTTACTCAAACATATTATTTTATTCTAAGGATAGATAAAATTGAAAAAAAAGTAGTGCTAGCACATTTTTAAGATGTGAAGAAGAATTATAGAAGAGGGAAAACAAATTTAGAATCACACATGCCCATCAAAGGGGGAAATTAAATGAGTGGAGGGGAGAATTAATGAAAAACCAAGGTAGAGAAAATCTTTATCGAAGTTAAGACACTCAAATTAGGTTTGTCAAAACAAGAGGAATTTCAACCTTAAGGACTTTGAAGAACTTCTCTTAGCCATATAAGTCTTAGGTCAAAAAATGAAGTATGTAGATCATCCTATGAAGGCTATATACATGAAAAGTAAAATGGACCTGCCTTTCCACAACATGTTCTCCATTCCTCAGGACTTCTTATAGATCCTTCAATGTAATAAAAAGATTGGATACTTATGTGAGAAAGTATGTAGCACCATATAGTTTGTTGAATTATCCTATTCTAATATACTAGCCTACCACACCCTAATGGACCTCAGCTCTATTATGAGTCTAGTTGTGGAGTTTGAGATTTGATTGGAGATAGGAGATGTGCTTATAATCATGTCTTTTGGTATGATTTTGAATTTTGAGATGTGTATATTGTTTTTTTATATCATTGCCTTTTGTTAAAAATGATTTAGATTTTAACTTTATTGATATATTCTTCTATTCTTCCTCCATATAGATTTGGAAAACTTAACATAGGTGCTAAATATGAATTTAATTTGAATACTTGAGACTTGGTTACTAAGAGAGAGAACTTAGAGATCATGGTGTCTAAGAGTCTCATAAATCTATGTGAAATAAAAGTGTTATCTTGACTTCTACCTTGTTTTATCTAATATAAAGGGAAAGGAAAAGAAATAAAGAGGAATGAAACATGAAATAATTTGTATTATTTCAAATCGTAAAAAATGTGATAAAGGGTGAAAAAGGGATATAATGATAGTAAAGTATAACTCCTTATCATAAGAATGAGGTAAATTGAGGAAAACATACTAATGTAGATTGTTGGGAAAATTTCATCTATCTAAAAAATTAAAATCTAAATATTGAGAACAAGGATAAGAAACTCATGACCATTTCAAAACACATTCTAGAAAATAAATAGCAAGATCATGATTTTATGAGGAAGGCCAAATCCTATCTATGGTCTTACACTACAACTCATAAAAGATAAACCCACTAGGGTGAAAAAACATTGGAAAAAAATAAATAAATAGGGTAAGAAAAAGATGGTTTCTATGAGGAAGGCCATGTCTTATCCATGGTCTTACACTGCAACTAACAAAATAAAAACCCAAGGTGTGTGAAAAGTGTGTGAAAAGAGGATAAAATCACATCAGGAGGAAAACTAGGTCCTATCCATGGTTTTACAATACATCTCATGAAGAAAAAGGGAAACCAAAAGACTAAAAGGAAGGAATAAGGTTTGTAAAAAGATAGAACTACTGTAGAGGGTGAGACCCATGTAATTATCCTACAAAAAGTGTTAGATAGATAGCATATAAAAAACATGAAAGTAAGGGATGGATCCTACACTAATGTCTATATCAAGGATGAACATGTGAGATATAATCTTGTGTCTCAGAAGGTTTCTTGAAGTTGAATTAGTTTCGTATAATACCATGTAAAATTAGATTAGGAATTGCAAGATGCCCCAATGGGTAAGTGGATGTAGGGATGGGCATCACAAGATGCCCTAGAGTCTGAAATTACATGTGGGTGGGAATCACAAGATGGCCCAAAGTCTAGATTAAAATGTGGATGGGCATCTCAAGATGCCCCAAAGGTTAAAAAAAGAAGAAAATATAAGAAGGATAAGAAGAAAAGAACATTGAATATAATGTCTAAATGGATTCAAGTTATCCAAGAGGATTTTGATAGGAGATTTAATGATGTTTGATAAAAAAATGCATAACCCTATATTTTTATAAAACTTATACTCTTACCTTGCCATAGTGATGACCTAGTCATAAAATCTAAAATTACAGTCGGGGATCTAAGTTAGTTGTATTATGAATACATGTATTTTCAATTAAATGATTTGATAATGATTTATTTATGAATTCATATTTAAATTATAGTGGATTTAAATAAAATTAATTGTTGAATGAATAAAATTAGAAAATATATGTATATTATTTAATGTTTGTTTTTAGTTATGAGATTTAGATGGACAAAGTTTATCAAATTGCATTCAATTAAAGTGGTTACTATAGTGTTTCAGTTTGAAATAGATAATACTTCCTAAATTTCTATCAAAATTGAACACATTATATGATTTTCTATGATGGTTTTAAGTTATCTTAATATGAAAATCGAATTACAAGTATGAATTTTGGAATTACAAATAGTTGTGTCATAAATGGAATTTGATATAACATTAAAACCTAAGTTATTATTTGAAGGATTATTAGATAGTCCTAAAAAGTTATAAGTTTTAATCTAAAATTTTTATCCTATCCTAAGTTTTCAATGTGATATGGACGACCTAACTAAGACTTTAAAATAGTCATGGGGTGATTTAAAAAGTCAATTTGAATTAAAGCTATATTTTTAAACTTGAGGCTCATGTTATTAAGGTTTAAATAGTAAGTTGGCAAGTCAACAGTCTAATTGACAAATTTGATTTAATGCTAAGTATGATGGATGTTTCGAGATCTAAATGAAATATAAAGGTGGTCTTAAGATTTTAATACATTGGTTCCTACCTTGATATATGCAATTTAGTTGGTTTTTTAGTGAGAAATTTGGTCATGACTAAGTTTAAAGGCCTTGCTAAACAAGTTATCAATCAAATAATAGTATACCTCAAATTAAGAAACCAATAATATGAAGGCATTTAGATAGAAGTGGTTAATACATAGGTTATGGATACAAATAGGTTGGTTTTCATTTTGATAATCATTTTGGCAAAGCTGACAACAAAAGCTATACTCTATCAAGATAAATTTGAGAAGTTGCAAACAAAGTGTTAACAGGTATGCCATTATTTAAAGCAAATATTTATGAAAGATATAATTATAATTTATCACTACAATTAGTTTACATGGAAATAAATTATGGTTTCAAAGTTTGCATGATATTTGGGAAATAATAAAGATTATCATTTTAGATATGAAGCATTAGGAATATATGAACTATATTTTGAGATGATGATGAAATTTTCTTTAAAAATGTGATATTCTAGATTTTGGGTTTTTAGTTTTGTTGATTAGTTTGTTATAGTTTTGATTTGGTCATATCAGTTGGATTTTAAAGCTATGGTTTCATAGATGCATGAAATTTTGGTAAAATGAGTTCAAAGATGGTTTTTTGGGTATACTGTGAAGAAATTTTATGGAGGAATTTTAATATGCAAATTTTTTTTTATGCAGCATATGATTTTTATTAAACTTGGAAATTTATTTTAAATATATTAAAATGAATTCTTTGGGTTTCTATTTTTGAAGTCAGAAATCAAAAAAATAATGAGAAAATGGTTGATAGTTTCAAAAAATATGTGATAGTTATTTTTTTGAGTTTCAAAATGATGATTTGAAAAATGAATGACTATGTCAAAGGCTTATAATTTAGTGAATGGAAATTCCATCAAAATTAGTTTTGATGGTTTTGGATTCATTATCAGTTTGAAAAATATATATAGTTTGCAATTATGAATAATATATATGTTATATATGTGGAGATTGCATTTTTTTAGTGAGAAACAAATGCAATAAAGTATAGGAATAATATTTTTAAATAAAATTATGAATTATATAATTTTATTATTATTATTTCAATTTTGAATATTATGATGATACATAATGTAGTCAAAATTAATGAAGTTTTATTTTAAATAATGGTAGTCGAATCTTGATTTTTTCATTTTGTTGATATAATCAGAAAATTCATAAATTGGTTGAAAGCTAAATATCAAATTATAGTTTTTATAATTATTTCTATAGTTGATATATTTATTTTTTATGTTCAATCATATAAGGATAATATCTTGAATATATTTCATTTGTATTTAGAATGTTAGGTTGGGATCAAATAGATTCAAATAGGAATAATGATAAAAGTAGTTGGGAAAGGAATAATAACTCTTACAACATGAATCAAGATGCACCTGATAGGTAGTTCTTTATAAGAGGTTTTAGGGCTAGATGATTTGGCCCTAGATATGCAAGTAGAGAAGCCCAAATTCCCATTCATTTTGATACCATTGACCTAGAATTTTTGAATGTGTTGGGTAGTTTTCTATTTAATCCTACTAATCATAGGATAAATTGGAGTTTTATTGGTCATATATTAGAAGATAAATACCATTCTCATAGTAGTTCCTCCCATCAGCTACAAATTAATCCCAATCATCTACCTATTAATCACCTAGTTAAGAAATAATTAATGTTGTTAATGAAACACCAAAAAATGAGCAAGTCTATCCAAATAATTTTTTAATTATTTCATTGCCATCCTATTCTACTAAGTCTACATCACCTCAAAAGATACCTATTTCAAGGTGTAGGAAGCTTAGTTTGGAAAAATATCTTATTGTCATATATCCATCCACTTCAAAGAAATGTGCAAATAGTCAAGATGAATCTAATACTCCAACAAAAATTAGAGTAGTGAAGTGATTTAAATCAGATATAGATGATGTTGAGATTGATTTAGGTACAAAATTAGTTCAATTTCCTATAGTTTAGATGGAGTGTAATGAATTTTTTAATGAAAAAAGAGAACTAGCGATAGAGGTTCTATCTGATTCTGATGACTCTTGATTACCATAAAGATATATTTTATTTTAGAGTTGAACTTTTATGTGATAAAAATTAGTACATTTCATATTTTGATACTTTAATTATATTTTAGAATGCAATATATTTTAATTTTGATATATATAATTATGCCTAAGTACTTTGGATTATATTCATAATGGGATTAATATAGATAAAAATACCATTTAACTTTGAATTATTTTATTATTTATTGAGATAATGTTATTTTTATTATTATTAGTTGATTAAAGGGTCCCCACCCATTATAAAATACATGGTCTATTTTCAAATTATTGATCTCTTAAGACTTTTGAAGTCTTAAATAAATCTTAACTTATAACTATCAATATTAATTAACTTATAAAAGTCAATTATTTTAAGTTAACAAATAACTAAATAAGTTTAGTTACAACTTATTTTTAACCAAATTGGAAGTATAAAAGGAGATCAAGGATTCATTTGAAGGGAATAACAATACAAGTGCTAAAGACTATTATATTTCTAAAGTCAATCACTTATCTCTCTCTTCTATGCAATTTTTTAGAGATAGAATGACAGACCAATGGTACTTTTTCTGATAGTTGAGTATATTGCTTAGGAAATGCAGGCATATCTAGTTTTATATTATCATTTATATCAAATTATGTGAGGTTATCAAGTTTAAAATATTTTTATGATTGTTTCTTGCAGTTTTTAATGCAAAATCTGAGTATTCAACTTAAATAATGATGAAAACTTAGTTGTTTATGACATATTATTGATCTAATTGATTGTAAAATTTATATTTTAAAGATATTTTTTAAGAAGGATGTTTGTTTCTCAAATAAAATGATATATTTTCCTAAGATGACTCTCTTTATTAAGACTCACATATTTTGTTTATATTGTATTTTATTTATTTTGACTTCTAATTTAGTTTAAATCTAATTTTTGTTTAGTTTTAATTGATATAATTTATTTTCTATTTGGTATAATTTTAATATAATTAATTGTATTAATTTTACTATTTATTTCTAATTTATTTTATTAAATTAAATTCCTTAGGTTAGTTTAGTGTTAGGTTTAGTTAGTATTAGATTAATTTTATTTTAATGTCTAGATTAATTTAGGTTAGATTTTTTTAGGTTTCCTTAATTACTTTGTTGTTTGATTACTTATTTATTTGATATTATTGTTTACATATTTTATTTTTTTGATTTTTGATTTATGTTATGTTATTTGATTATTGAAGATATGCTTATAAATTTATTTATTTTCTTATCTTCATTTTACCTTTATACTTCTTTGTTTATTGTCTTAGTGTTTACTCAAAAGTTATAATGAAAAATCAAGATATCATTCTGAGAATATATGTTAGTACTACATCAGATTTCTTTCCTTCAAAAGATTGTCTTGTTCATAGGCTCTCTCTGTTAGATAGGATTTATTACACATTTATATCTAAACTAATTCATTATTTGATAAGTATATTTCTAAATTATAATGGAATATGTTATATCCAATAGCCTATTTATTATTTCTTATAAAAGTTTAAAAACCCCTCATGTCTTTAGGATTGTATTTGAGCCTTTAGAACCTTACCATTAGACTGGTATGATTCTAGCTTAACCTTATCAATAAGCAAAAGGGTTGATTAGTTGATGGAACACTTTTCATCATCAACACATCATAAAATACCCCATTGGGTAAGTAGATGTAGGGATGGGCATCACAAGATGTCCCAAAGTTTATAAGGAGGAAGAAAAGATAAGAAAGGATAAGAAGAAAATAACACCCCATATAGTTTCTAAATGGATTCATGTTGTTCAAGAGGATTTTGATAGGGGATTTAATGATGTTTGATAAAAGAAAAAGGATGTTAGGAAAGAAAAATGAGAGGCATAAACAAAGAAATAAGTCATATAGATAGAGAACTAAGTTGGCTAGATAATAGAGTAAAGGTAGAAATAAGAGTAGAGAGTCAACTAGGTCAATTTAGTATTGCTGAAAAGGGGCTAAGAAGAGTACAAAGTCAATTGGGTTAACTTAGTACCATTGGATAGAAGCTAGAAGAGTACAGAGTCGACAAAGTTGACTTAATACTATAGATAAGGAAAATGATGAATTGTTTAAGGATACATAGTTGACCAAGTTGACTTAGTAATGTAACCAAATTGATAGGAAGAGTACAAGATTGACTAAGTCTACTTAGTACTATAGACAATGGAAAAAGATAGTTTATAAGAGACTATGTCAAACATAATGATAATGTGATAGAAATAAGGAAAGTTTTTGTAATGTAATTAAAGTAATACATGGAATTAGGCACATAAATAATTGGATCAATGATAATGATCTAATTGGCACATATCATAAAACCTTGCACCACTTCTAGCTAATGTAATTGTTTAAAATATAACATATAATGAGTAAAGATCAAACAGTCAACTAAAAAGTGAATTCTAGTAAGTGGTCATCTTGAATGTTTTTATATTGTTATAAAGTGTTATTTTAATTTTGATAAGAAAGATAAAATTAAGGAATGATAAATCATTCTATGGATGGTTCAAGACATTTAGGATAAAATCAATATGTGTTGGCAATGGTATTGGCTTGGTATTGGGTCTTACCCCCTCACTTCACAATCCTTTAGTGATAAGGGTGTTAGGTTATTTTTCAATATATACCATTAACCACGTATTTATACTTGGCCAAAAAACCAAGTTGAATTCCCCCATGGTGATGAAATCCAAGTAGGTAGGCCTTGGGTATAAAAATGTTTAAATGCATTTTGAAATTATGTGATTTGGAAGTGTGTGAAAGAAAGAAAAAAATAATACAAATAAATGGTATATTGAAAAACCACCTAATTAATCTATGTGATATACTCTAAGCATGAAAATAATTGAAAGTGAAAATGTGAATTAATTACTATCATATAATTGTTAATTCCTAATTAAAGCACATTATAGATTCTAGATCAAATGACAATGTATACAATCAAAAATGCATCATGTCTATAAATTAATCCTAGCTCAGAGAAGATAAAGCATACCTACACTTTCAATTGGGAATACATTTTTTAAGTGGGAGCATAACCAATATGGGGATCCACCAAACCTAATTAGGGGGTCACTTATCACAAGACACCATGCTAGAAAAGGTTCCAAAGCCTACAATCTAACACAATCACACACCAACCCTAAAAGAGTCCTAGGTTTAATGTTTACTCTATTCTAATAAATAGGAAATTAAATATAATCTAATGCACACCAAATCTTGTGGCACAAATTTGGGGTTATAAATAAACTAAACTAAACTAAATATGCATAGAATATATATACTCACATCAATGTATATATAATCTTAATGCATGGGAGAGAAGCACAACTGTATTATATATCTAATCTTACAAAGGAAAAATAAATTTAGGAATACTTGCTTTGAAGATGAATCCATTGATCCTCAATCTCTTCCTTAGCCCAGGTGCTTCAAAAGATATTGTTGTGGTATGTAAGGATAACAAAGTCAAATAAGCTCTAGGCTATATAACTTATCTATGCATCTAAAAGACTTCTCTACAAAAAAAATCTATATCTCCAAAGAAATTATGGAATCCTAAGCTTTACTCCTCAAGTAGAATGATCAATAAGCAGATGTTCATTTTCAAGTATTCTTCTTTTCTTCTCTATTCTCAAATGGTTGGAAAATAACTTGTATATATAGGTAGATCTTGTCCTAAATCCTTCTGAATATGTCAACTATATGGGGTTAACCTAGTCAACCCTGTATATTTTTAGGAGATAAATCACTAGGTCCCAAGCTAGGTTGACCAAAGGGTTAACAAAACTCCTAGTGAAAAATATCCCTAGATATTATAGGGTCGACCCTGTAAAGTAATCAGAGGTTGAAAACTATACAGGGTCGACCTAATTGACATAGTATAGTCAATTGGTGAAAGGGGGTCAAGGAAAACACAAGGAGAATAAAGCATGATAAATTTTTGGAATAGGTACAATAGATAAGATTAATCTTAGGGTAAATGTTTTTAGTAAACAAATGTGTAGATGAAAAGTAGAAAAAGGGATAACAATCTTATGAAACACTAATGGTTTTCCCACCCATTTCTTGATGCACCCCTTAAGGCATGCACTCAAAGATATTGAGACTTGATGGGTTCTTACAAGATACAAAGTGTCAGTAAGTGATAAAAGTTTACAAATATTATGTGTATATATATGCCCCACTTGAAGCTCATCATGTGTCATGTAAGTGCAACATAAGATGGTGCTTTAGGAAATAGAACATGAAGACACATAACATTGATGCTAAGTAAAATTTAGTAAGCATCAAATAAGATAAATGAAAGGACATAATTGAAAAAATCATACCTTTACTTACCTTAGTGTTTTATATAAAGAAGTAGACTATAAGATATGTGAAGGAATCCAATGTGAAGAACACTAGGTGAACCTATAGAAGTTAGTGCAAAAAATAACTAAAAATCAAAATTTTGTGAAGATAGGCATATAGTACTGTAAAATGAGTTAAAGCAAATTCGAAAAAATTGGCAAATCAGGATTATTAAAGCAAGGCTATAATATTGAAGGCAAATGAATGATAAAATGATGGTAAATGAATGACAAATGATGGGAAATAAATGAAAAATGATTGTAAATGAATGACAAATAATTGTAAAACACATTAAATCATGTTGGAAAGTATGTAAAACATAAATGACAAAAAAGAATGTAGAAAATACTAAATCACATTGGGAAGCATGTAAAACATAAATGGAAAAAAGGAATGTAGAACATACTAAATCACGTTGGGAAGAATGTAAAAAATGAATGACAAAAATTAATGTAGAATGTAATAAATCATGTTAGGAAACATGTAAAACATGAAATTTAAAATGAAATATCAATGCAAGAAAACTTGAACAAAGATATGTAAGAAAGTGAAAAGTAAGCTCATGTAACATAAGTAAAGAGAAAAAATATGAAAGACTAAAAATGAAATGCAATTGAAGATATTGATGTGAGACAAATATGAAGAAGGCATACATAAAGAGAAACATGTAATAATGGAAAATGTCATATGCAAGATAAATTATGTCCAAAAAAATCAAACAAAAACATGATGGAGAAATAAAAATCAAAAGCTCTAAAGGATGAAAACTCAAACTTAGTGATTGTTCTAAGATACAGTGTAAGAAAACACAACCACCTAATGACATGACCAGGATGATAGTGATATGGTGTGGTAAATAAATGGTGTAAGGGTGTAATCCATAGTTTTTCAAACATTTTGTTTCTCTCTAAGGATAGATAAAACCAAAACAAAGTAGTGCTAACATGTTTTTAAGAGATGAAGAAGAAGGAATTAAAGAAGAGGGAAAATAGATTTAGAATCATAATTTGTTTGTCAAAGGGGGAAATGAAATGGGTGAAGTGGATAATGAAGGAAAACAAAATGTATAATAATGCTTTATCAAATTCAAGACACTCAAATTAGGTTTGTTAAAACAAGAGGAATTTTGACCTTAAGGACTCTGAAGAACTTCTCTTAGCTACACAAGTCTTAGGTCAAAAAATTTAGTTTATAGATCATCCCATAAAGACTATATGCATGAAAATTAAAATGGAAATACCTTCCCACAATGTGTTTCTCATTCTTTAGGACCCCTTATAGAGTCATTGGTCTACTCAAAATATTGGGTACTTGCATCAAAAAGTAGGTGGTACCAAAAGATATTTTTATTCTCATTTTATAATCTACTATCCTATCATACCCCAAAGGACCTTGGATCTATCGTGAGGCTAACTGTGGAATTGAGCTTTGAATATAAGAAGGATTTGTGATTGTAATCATGTCTTTTGATATGATTTTGAATTTTGAGATTTTTATGTTACTTTTTAGAATATCATTGCCTTTTGTTTCAAATGATTTGGATTTTAACTTTCTTAATGTATTTTTTTATTCCTCCATACAAATTTAGAAAACCAAACATAGGTGATAAAGATGACTTTAATTTGAATACTTGGGACTTGGTTTTTAATATAAATAAATTCAAATAGCATGGGGTCTAAAATTCTTGTAAATATAGGTGAAATAAAAGTGTTATTTTGACTTCGACCTTGTTTTATCCAATGTAGAGTGAAAAGAAGGTGAAATCAAGAGAAATGACACATGAAACAATTTGAATTGATTTAAATCACAAAAAATGTGACAAAGGGAAAAAAGGGATACAATGATAGAATAGTGTGATTCCTTATCATAAGAATGAGGTAAATGGAGGAAAACATGCTAACATAGATTATTGTGCAAATTACATCTATAAAAAGAAGTAAAAACTAAAGATGAGAACAAGGATCAAATTTTTTTTCTAGAAAATGAATGATAAGATGATAATTTTATGAGAAGGGCTAGGTCCTATCCATGGTCTTATACTGTAACTCATAAAAGAGAAACCCACAAGGGTGCCATAAAGTAAAATGTGAAACAATAAAATTTGAAAAGAAACAAAGGTGGTGTTTTTTGAGGAGGGTCAGGTCTTATCCATGGTATTATACTGAAAACTCACAAAAGTGAAACCCATAGGGGTGAATTCTAAGTAAGGAAAAAAAATCATAAATCTACTAAGACAAAGAACAACATAAAAAAGACAAAAGTAAAAGAGATACAAAAGGACCAAAATGAAAACAAATGCCAAATTTAATGTGAAATAAAACCAAAGAATGTAAAGGAAAACAATGATGTTAGTAAAATGAAAGTAAAGGAAATAAAGTGAAAAAAAACAAAGAAACATGAGACAAAAATAATAATTAAGATCTATGCTAATGTTTATATCAAAGATGATTATCTGGAATACAAATCTATAAGTCTCAAAAGGTTTCTTGAAGTTGAATTAAGTTGGTATTATGCATTGTAGAATAAGAGTGGGCATCATAAGATGATCCAATAGGTAATTATATGTAGGGATGGGCATCACAAGATGCCCCAACATGTGAGTTGGAGTGAGGCAAAATTGAACCATTAAAATGATTTGCATTGGGTTTGTAGGTGCATTTCAAGATATGTAAATGCATTGGTTTGTTAGATTTTAAGGATGTTAAATGTGACATATGATGTGTAGGAGAGGTATGAAGAGATAAAGGAGGAACATGTATGATATGCTTTGGAGTATGGATTTGAACAAGGTACTCTTTTGGTTCATGTGACCTAAGAGGTTGAGGTTCAATGGATGCCACAATATGTTTAAATTTATTCATGTTAGCTATCCTTTCCTTATTGGTGCAAGAAGAAGGATAAAATATGGTTTGAACAAAATTTTAAGATTATGGGTGGGTATGGGATAATTATTGTTGTTTATTAGGTAGTTGATTTTGATGTGATTGTGGTTCTTGAGATTAAATTTGAGAAGCTTAAAGATAGTCTTGATAACATTATTTTTTGAGAATATCAAGATTAAAATGTATAAAAAGTAATGAAGAAAGAATTAAATGATTAAGGTCATGATAAGACTCATGATAATGACCTATAGTAGCATGCCACCAATAAAATTTATTAGGATTGTACCATTTTGAACGAGGTTTGGAAGGATAAAAGCTCGTGGGTTTAGAGGGTAGAAATTTCCTCTTAAGTTATTATAGACTCAAGGGAGGGTGGGTTTGGTTAAAATTAGTTGAGATGGATGCTCCATTTTGAGGTTGGGGAAACTTGGATGAATCAATGTTATGATAAAATGATTGAAAAGGTTCTTTAGTAGTTCTTTGAGGTGTTTCAAATTGAGTCATAAGAAATTCTTGCCTTTTTGCTTAGTTTAAGGCTTCTTCTAAAGGTTTCGGTGAAGAGATTTGAACTTTGTATTGAAGGGGAGGTTTAAGAGTAGTGAAAAATAATTTTAAAAGGGTGTCATCATTCATGTTATGGTCAAATTTATGAGTGAGAGACTTACATCATTTGATGAAAGTATGAGAAGATTCATTAGAAAGTTACTTGGCATTGATGAAAAGGCTAAGGTAATTTTTAGGAAGGTCATCATGTTGGAATTCCTTCATTAGAGCATTGAATAAATCCTCTATTTTTGAGATGGAATGTCTATGAATTTGGTTGTACCATTCAAGTGCATTATAAACAAATGTTTTGGCTAAGAGCTTGGTGGTAGCAATGCTGTTAGTTTGGACCCACTCCTTATAGATATTACCAAAAGACTTAATAAATATAGTAGGGTCCTTAGTCCCATTATATGTGATATATGGATGCAATGAATGAGATAAAGGCTCATTTTGAAGATGTTGAAGCATTTTGTTATTCATTAGAGGTTGAGGGATGATATTCCCATTAGCATCTCTAAGAATAGGGACAAAATTTTGACTTTTTTGAGACATGATGACTTGAGGTGGTTTACTAGTCATGTTTAATAAATATTGTTTAATGTTCATCATTTAAAATTGATTGGTTGTTTACATGATGTTCATTTATTATATGACTTGTGTAAGAAGTTGAGTTGTATCAATAGGTGGATTTTTATTTGTAGGAGGGGTATTGGTGTTGATAGGAGGAATATTATTTGTAGGTAGAGGATTCCAAACATTGGAATTGGGAAGACTATGACAATAAAAGACCTCATATACATTACATTGTGCAGTGGTTGATTTTGGTTTAGGAGAAGAAGGAAGAAAGTGGATAGTTTCATCTGAAGTAATAAAATAAGTGAGGTTATTATCCAAATAATTAATTATGCAATGTTATTAACTAAAATAAGGTTGAATATATTTCATAATAATGGGATAATACTAGATAACCACATAATAAAGAGGTGCAAAAAATAATCAAAGAGATAGAAAGTGATAGAAACATTACAAAGTCGATTGGTCGACCTAATATAAAAAATAGGGCCTAAAAATAGTACAAGGTTGATTAGGTCAACCCAGTGCAATAAATAGAGGTTGGAAAAAGAGTGAATAGGTTTTTAAAATAATATAGGGTCAACTATATCGATCCATTATAGTGAACAGAGGTTGTAAAAATGTATAAGGTTGACTAGGTCAACCTAGTATAACAGACAGGGAAAATTAGAAAGCCTATAATAGATTATGAACTAAAATAAGATTATTTTTTCAAGTAATTTGAAAAAGTAAGAAAAGTATGGAAAATATATGATAAAAATAATGGTAAAAAAATAATTAAATAAGTGAAAAAATCTTGCAAAGGTTATTTCATGATGGATTTACCATAATGTATGTAATAAAAAATGCATCATGTCTATAAATCAATCATGGCTCAGAGAAGATAGAACATACCTACACTTTTGATTTGAAATAAATTTATTAAGTAGGATCATAAACAATATGGGGATCTAATAGACATTATTAGGTGATCATTTTTCATAATACACCATGTTATAAAGGGTTCCAAAGGTTCCAGTCTAACAAAATCATGCAATTACCCTAAAAGATTCCTAGGTTTAATATTAAATCTATTATAATAAAAAAGAAATTAAATCAAATCTAGTACACACCAAAACTTTTGGCACAAATTGGGGGTTAGAAACAAAATAAACTAAACTAAATGTGCATAGAATACATATACTCACGTCAATGTATACATAATCCTAATGCATGGGAGAGAAGAACAACTGCATTATCTATCTACTCTTACAAAAGAGAAATAAAGTTAGGAATACTTTCATTGAATATGAATCTACCAAGACTCAGTCTTTCCTTTGGAAAAGCTTATTTGTAATATATTATTGTGGTATGTAAGGATAAAAAACGTAAATCAGCTCTAGACTACACAACCTATTTATGCATCCAAAAGACATCTCCACAAGATAAAATCCATATCTCTAAAGAAAATATGGAACCCTAAGCTTTATTCCTCATGTAGAATGGTAAATAAGCATATTTTCATTCAAAATTATTACTATTCTCTTATCTATTCTCAAATGGTTGGAAATGAACCTATATATATAGGCAGATCTTGCCCTAAATTATTCCAAATATGTTCGTTATATGGGGTCAACCCAGTCAACCCTATATTTTTTGGGGAGATAAATCACTAGGTCCCTAACTAGGTCGATCGAAGGACTAACAAAACTCTAAGTGAAAAATATCCCTAAACATTATAGGGTAAAACCTATTGAACTTGTATAGTAATCAGAAGCTGAAAACTATACAGGGTCAACCAATTTGATCTAGTACAATCAACTGGTGAAAGGGGATCAAGGTAATAACAAGGATGATAAAGTATGATAAATGTTTGAAATTGGTACAATAGAGAATAATAAGCTTATGGTAAATTGTTTGAGGAGACAAGTGTGTATATATAAAGTGTAAAAAGGAACAATCTTACAAAATACTAATGGTTTGCCCACCCCTTTCTTAGTGAACCCCTTAAGGCATGTACTTAGAGAGATTAAGACTTGATGGGTTCCTGTAAGATATAAAGTGTCAGTAAGTGATAAAAGTTTGAAAATATTGTGTGTGTGTGCGTGTGTGTGTGTGCACGCATGCGTGCATGTGTGTATAATGTATGAAAACACTATAGAATAGAGTCAACAGGGTCACTACTATATTATAGAAGCAAGAGTCCTTAAGAACTAAGTCGACTAGGTCAGCCTAATTTTTTAGATAGAAGATAGAATGCATAACTAGGCTGGCCAGGTCATCCTAGTTTATTGTATGATTGCATTTTTGAAGACTAAAATATATTCAAAATAAAACTATAAGGAAGAAATGAATTAAAATAGAGAGAAAGAGAGGAACCTTGTGGGTTAGAAGATGCTCAGGACTATAAATTTTTTATTGAAGTGTCTTGAATGTTACTTTTAAGTTCTACCAAATATGATGATTGGGTTGACCTAGTTCTATAATTCCTTATTTGTTGAAGCCTATTTAACATGACTATACTAGCTTGTCAACCTGGTTTGTAATCTGGAAGTTGACTATGATACTAGGTCAACCTAAATGACTTTGTGATTTTAGAGCTGAATAAGAAACTAAATTGACCTATTCAACATAGTCTACTATCTAAAACTAAATAAAATTACTATGTCAACTTGTGAAATCTAGTAACCTATATCTTATGAATACCTTCACATTAAAAATAGAGTCATTTTAATGTGATTGTGTGTTAAACCTGTGCATAGAAGTTAGAAACTATACCGACTTGGTCAACCTAATATTGTAAATATAAAAAAATATAAAAAATAGAAATGAAAAACATGAAACAAAACCTTCAAGGGTTAGATTCACATCAATTTCACTAGAATATATGTAATCATAAATGCATTAGATCCACAAATCAATCTTAGCTTAGAGAAGATAGATCCTACTTACACTTTCGATTAAGGATACATTAGATAATCAAGAACATGACCAATATAGATCCACTATACCCAATAATGGGATCTCTTATCATAAATAATATCACTAGGGAGGGTTCTAAAGCCTCTAGTCAAGCAAATCACACAATAACCCTAATTAAATCCTATGTTTTCATATTCACTATGCTAATAACAAATAAAGCAAATAAATATAATCTAGTGCTCACCAAATCTTGTGGCACAAAGTGGGGGTTAGTAAACATAAAAGTAAATATTTATAAGAAAATACTTTATAATATATGTATATGTAAAACATTAATGTATGGATAAGAAGAGTAATATTATTCAAAATCCATTACTTATGCTACTTAAATCTACTAAAGAGAGGAGTAAAGTTAGAGATACTTACATGGAAGATGAACCCATTGAGACTCAATCTCTCCCTTGGCCAAAAGTTCTTTGTAAGAGGTTATTATGGTTTATAAGGATTACTAAGAAAGGCTAAAGCATCCAAGTCTTCTCCTTAAGACTAGATTATTCTCCAAGTAGAAACCCTAAGCTAAGATTCCTTAAGTAGAATGGCATAAGACTAGATTGTAAAGAATCATAAATGAATAATAAATCTTGATGAATCTCAAATAATGGTGAAATGGATGTGTTTATATAGGTATATCTAACCCTAAATCTTTCCAAAAGTTTCCACTAACAAGGTCAATCTAGTCGACCTAGTATCATTATTGACAAAAATTCACTAGGTCACAAGCTAGGTCAGCTAGGAGTCAACCTAGACCCTAAATAATTTTTATTAATAAGTGTACAAGGTCAACCCAGTTGACTTAGTCATGTAAAATATAAAAAGAGGTTTTAGGATAGGAAAAAGGATAATGAAGGTGGTAAAATATTGGAGTGTGAAAAAGAGAATACAAAACTTAGGGGAATGTTTTTAGGATATGATTGGATTGGCAATAAGTGGAAATAAGGGACAAAAATATTGTGAAAAATTAATAGTCCACTCACCTCTTTCCCAATGCACCCCTTAGGGCATGTACTTAAAAAGATTAAGACATGATGAGTTCTTGAAAGATAAAAAACATCAGTAATTGATAAAATTTTGATAATATTATGTGTATATAGGATCTTCCTATCTCAAACATTTATTGAATACACTACAATGTGACCTTTTCAGTGACTATATCAATGATGATAGTAGTAGTGTAAGGGGGTAACTCAATCCATAGATTTTTAGGCACTTTATTTTAGACCTAGATGATGTGCACTGCTTTATAAAATAAGTATTATTTTTCTTCCTCCTCATAAATGGATCTAGACATATCAACCATCATCATCCTATATACTAGATGTTCACCAGTGCCCATGTGTGGTAAGTTATAGAGCCCAGTTATTTTGGGTATGCTCAAGTCATCCAACCAAGTGAGTTGGCTATAAGTCTTACACCTTAGAGGAGATAGAGATATTCCACCCTTGGGAACCTTACACTTCCCTAAATTTTAAATTGGTTCAATGGCTATTAAAGGTTGTGTAGTTAGAGTTGTAGGATTTGGAATAGATGGTGACACTATTTGAAATGGGGTTGCTCTTATCATTGTAATTACATTTCATTTATCCACCTCAATGTATGACATCTTCATGTTGATAAAATAAGGGAGGGGTAGACCCAATACTTTGGGAAATTCATGAGTCTATATGGAAATACCCTTTGGTAGGCTTTTGATGATCTTGTGCTAGCCCAAATACTACATTATATTAGGTGGTATGTGTAGGTCAGATGTGATTACCTCCACCAACTTGTTACACCAAGTTGTGAACTTGGATTGATTCCCAAAGTAGGTGCTCTCTTGGGTCTAGGTGAGATTCTAGAAGTATACATCTAGACAATAGTCAACATTGATATGAACTTCACCCTTAGGTGACTTCTACTATGTAAAAACTAACAGTAGTACCAAAAATTTATACTAGAAATTTTACTTCACAATCACCAAAACTTTATCAATGTTTCAAGTACATTTTTTGACAAAGAATTCAAGCTAGTTGAATTCTTCATTATGATGGATCATTTAATGGGAAATATTGATGACCCATTTTGTTTCGTATTTGGCATCCTTGGTTGTCTGTCAAGATCTACAAGAAATGCATTCAACTAGAATGTGCTCTGACACATATTCACTATCCTTCAATGGAACTCCTCTTGAGATGAGAGAGTAATTTTCCTATATCTCTAGAAGGATTGGTGGTGTTATGTATTTTTAGTGAGCTATCAATCTCCCCCTCATAGATAGTCTTATCACCTTGGCCATCATAATAATATTGATGTGGATGGTTACATTTTTTGAAATATAAATCTCTCCCTCATTGTATTGACCTATCAATACCTCCATAACATTGTCAATTTTATAAAAAGTAGGTAATTAAATCAATTTCTCCACATATATGTTACATATCCTATGTGGTTTCACTAACATTTTCGGTTGTGCCCTTTAAACTCCATTTGAGATAAACATTTGTGAATTTATGTTTTTAACAAACTCATAGCCATCTAGGTTTGTGAAGCACTTTTTGTCTTAATGCCATGTTGATGCCCATGTCATCTTTTTTTACTTATGTTAATCCCTTGATGAGTTGGGATCAATCAAATCCATCCATTATGCATATTTTTCTCTAATTATAAAATAATTTATTGAGAGGTGTTAAGTATAGACTCATCAAAAAGTAGAAATCACCTTAAAGTTTTGTAGAACTTTAGTATACTTATAAGTAAATAAGATTTTAGCTACTCGAGTGCTAGATTTATAGTTTCTCTCATTACCTTTGATGTTTTGATATCTTAATTAGTTATTCCATCACTTAATAATTCACATGTGATATTTTAATGAAGTGGATCCTTTCTTACTAATGTGGCATTTATTTTGCTGATGTGACATTCTATTGCAGTGGTGATTGATGATTTTTGACCTATAGCTTTAATTGGGATTTGGTCATACTTTAATTATTATTTTTTTGACATAGACCTATCACTTTTCCAATATATTTTTTGATATCCTCCCCATACCTAATCATTAATTGCAATGGCTTAAATACTAAACTCCACTATTTATTGAAGATTCAAATGCACATGTCTTTCCTAGACTTAATTGATGTTCATATACTACATTCATTTTGTGACCTTCAATTTATCTATAGTAATGTAACCTTTGAATTTTACATTGATCCATCTTATCCTTTACCCTTATACACACACTTATATTTACCCACATGTGCCTAAATAAACACACAAAAACCTAACTATATTGAAATAAATGATTTTAAACATGATTTCCATCTACTTGGTGTGATATAACACCTTTATTCCATGTTGAACTAGATTGATGGTGGTAAGATTTCAACCTACAACCATTTACCTACCTGGAAAAATCATTTCCCTAAAAATATCATAGGAACACTATTTCAAGATGTAAAATTTCATGGATGACATAGGGTCCATTCCATATAATTTTAAGATTTATAGGGAAAGTTCTAAACCTATTATCATACAAAATAAAAAATTGATTTACCTAGAACTCCTTTATTCATAGATTTTTATCGTGCCATGATTTATGGATATGATTGTTTATCTCCTAGGCCCATACTGCTCTATGTCTTACTTCATACATTCAATTCATTTCCATAAACCTATTAGTCATCGACTCCTAATCACCCATTCATAGCATATTGGTGAATTATAGACTGGGAAACACATATTATATGGGCATCATAGCGTCTAACCCATAGACTAGATGGAATTATGTAAACCTTATCCCATGTTTATAATTAATATGATAAGCCCACATGACTACTAAAATCTTATCCTCTCAGTCATCTCACTTCACATCATAAATTTTAGTGAGAATCTTACCTATTACCTTATTCACAGCTTTGGTTTGGCCATTCTCCTATGGATGATAAGTGGTGATTTTATGATGCAATGTCAAGAAATCATACATGAGAGTCTTGATGGTATTATTCATAAAATGAGTCCCTCTATCACTTACCAATTTAAGAGGGTAGTTAAACCTGATGATGATGTTATCATACAAGAACTTAGCTATGTCTTTTGCACCATAAATTGGAGTCACAATAGCTTCTACCCATTTGGTAAAGTAGTATGTCATAGTGATTATGTACCTTGCTTTGTTTCATTTACTTAGGGGATTGATTGGCCCTAAAAAATCAATGCCCCAATATTCAAATAGATGCTATGATAATATGGGATACAAAGGCATCTCATGATACTAGTGTGGCTTCCCCATCTTTTAGCATACATTTCATTACTAGGAGACTTTATGTGTATCTTGAAATAGACATGGATACCAAATGTTGATTTGTAAAATTTTCCTTGCAGTTGTATATCCTAAAAAGTGACCTATTATGACTTCCTGATGCACTTCATCCATGATATAGACATGTTTCTGATTTAGTACCACTCTATATAACACTTCATCTTTGCCTAAATAATACAAAAATCCATTAACAATACTATATGAAGGAGCTCTAGCGATCAGTTGTTTATTATCTCTTTCTGTATAGTGTTCTAGGAATGTCCCTTATTATATAAATTATGTGATCTTTTGTAATTTATTTATAATCATATTCACCCTGAATAGGTGTGAATTCAGTGATTCATCTTATAATTCCTCAAGTTTCTCAACATTTGTTAGCTAGATAAGTTGGTTCATATCGACATTCTTTTGACCTGGTTTGACATTACTTTGGAATTGAAATTCCTAAAAAATCATTATCTAGCATGATATTTATCCTCCAATAAATTATTTTTCATGATGTATCATAGAGCTTGATGATCAATGAACAATTCAAATGGTATGGCCAATAAGTAGTGCATGAACTTTGGTAGTGCAAACACTATCACCAAGGCTTCCTACTTAGTTTTTGTATAATTATTCTCTATGGTTGAAAATTATTAGCTTATGAAGTGGATTAGATGATCGAATCATATTTATCCTTATAGTGTGAGTATTACTCCAATTCCAATCCTTGAATCATCCACATGCACATGAAAAGGTTTGCTCTAATCTAGGAAAACTAAGATCAAAGCATTCATTAGTCTTTGATTCAAATCAACAAATGTGACCTAACATTCCTCTATCCATACAAACTAGAATATTTTCTATAGTAACTTATCCAAAGGGGATGATATAGTGGTGTACCCTATCAAGGTCAACATATGCACCATTTTTAAAAAATAGGGACCCTTATGATTATTGTGAACCTGAGCACTGAAACTTGATATCTTGTACTTTATTTATATTTGAAGATCATCTACACTTGATGAAATTATCCCATTTATTTACAGTTAAAATACCTAAAGTTTCTAACAAATAACTTTTAGGTCTTAAGTTGTAGGTTTCATGGAGATCCTTTAAATGGATCATGCTTGGGATCTATAGATTAATCATATTCTTACTTTTACTAGTCCTAAATTTATGGTGGCTCACAATTGGATTCATGTGATAAAGCCCTCCTTCAACAAACCCTAGCTTGAACCCCTGGTTCAAATTCAAATATTAGTGGGAGCACATTGATGGTAATGTATTTGGATGGAATATTTTATATTTACTTTGGACTTAATCCCAATTTTCATGTTAAGGATTGGTCTTGTTTCTTAACATGACCAAACCTTAACCTAAAAATCATACTTGGTCCCTTTTATTTTCCCCTTTTATTCCTTATATTTTTAATGTGTTCTAATGTTTATGTTAATAGGGTCCTTTTATTTTAATATGGTCCCCTTTGTTATAAAATTAACCTAGATTCCTAACTCTAAGGCCCCATTTGTATTTATCAACATGAAAAAAACCTTAGTATTAAAGCTTTAGCCTAAGTTCCTATTTACCCAAGTCCTAATTTAAGCCCTAGCTTCTTTGCAGATCTAATGGTCCATGCTTCATCATGATAAATGATCCAATGGAACAAAGAAATCTTGATGAACTTCAATCTTTTATCCATTAGACCAATCAAGTGTAAGCATCCAGATCAATATCAATGACCACGCTTAAGCAGGACTGAGGATCTAACGATGCAAAGTCATCATTAAATTTAAAGGGACCCCTCTATCAAATATAAATTTAGCCTAAGTTTTATCTTAAGTTCTCATTGTATTGATTAATATAAAAAAACCTCATGATAAAACTTATGCTAAGTATAAGTATCTAGATCTTGATTAGACGGTTTATGGCTACTCGCATAGAATGATTGGATGGAGTGAATTCAATATTAAAAATTCAAAATCTCAAGGAGACTCATAGAGTTACCATATGGTACTCTCACATTTAAAATTGATAAAAAAAAGGTCCCACACATTAAAATGAACCAATCATATGTATTTACCCAGATCTTGATCAATGGTCCATGCTTCATCATGGAGATTGAACCAATAGAGCATATCAAATCCAAGGTCTATGGACCGAAATAGTTTCATGAGATTAAAATTGGCATTCTTATGACCATCATTTAATGTTCACAAGGCCATCATTGATGTTCATAGGACTGTTAACTTTAAGCCTATGAAAACTAATGATCTAATAATTTGAATTTGATGTCCTCACAACCATCATTTTATGTCTGCAAGGCCATCATTGAAATCCATAAGACTATCATTGACATCCAAGAGACCATCAAATTTAAGTTAATCAATTTTTTTCTGATTAGACATAAGGACATGTTCCAAAATGTTGCTAAATAACTTATGGATTGCAATAAAAATTAATGGGACCCTTTGAAAGATGTTCAAACACTTAGAATATTTGAGCTTCAATTGATAAAATGATCTTGTGATCTAAATATTTAGGCATTGACTTAATCTAAGTCTATTTCCTAAGGTTTCAATTACATTTATTTAGATGCAATAAACCTTAGGTGAAGAGACTTATATTAAGTCTTATTTAAAGAGGTACTTGTGACATAAAACTTAGCATAGAACTTTTAACCTAAGGTTTCAACATTTTTATTAATATGATGAAACACTAGGTCAAAACTTGACATTCATCTTTTTCATTATTTGGCCCCTTTGGACATGTTCTAAGAACTTAACATAAATATTTTAGTCTAAAGTATATGTTGTGTTTATTAACTCAAAATAAACCTTAGCCTAAAATATTTAGCCTAGGTACTCTTTCTATGGATTCTAAAAACTTAAGATAAAATAATTTAACCTAAAGTTTATAACATGTTTATTAAACATGAAATAAACCTTATCCTAAAGTATTTATGCCTAATTCCCTTCTTATGTTACGATGCAGTTTAAAGTTCTCTTCTTTTTGAAATATCAATTTCCCATGATTCATTATGGAGATTGATCAAATAGAGCAAAAATCCCAATAAATATAAAGCATTTGATCCATCAGAATAATTGCATGCATCCACTTAGATTAGGATCAATAGTTCATGCTTTCTTGAGAGAGGATGATCAGATGGAACATAGCTAATGGAGAATTTTTAATGAGCCCCAAAGTCTCATAAGATCAACACATGGAAATAACATGTTCACTGCATAAAATCTTGAGCCTAGAAGGCCCACAAAAGCACCAAGTGTCGTGACCATAAGGCCTGACGTAAATCAATAATTGATTCTCAAGCCTCATGATCAAGATCAATAGCCTGTGTTGATCTACAACCAAGGATCTGATAGTGTGAAAGAAAATTTAGATTTTTAGAAAATAATGGCTACTCCCTCAAGGCATTTATGAAAAATTCTACAAAAATTGTCAAATAGATAGCATGTATGTAAAAAATGACAAAATTGGAGATTTTTTGTGTTAAAAAAGGCAAAGGTATAAAGTCTTGGGTCTCAATCAAATCTGAGACATGAATGAGACTAAGTCTAGATTTTCATCACCATTAAAGCTTCAAAAAAATCCCTAACATCCATAAAATCCCTAATTCAAACTCAAATTAATCACAATCAAATTGAGAAGAGCTCAATTTTGATCTAAGAGAGAACAAGTTGACTCAAAAACTACTTGAAATCCATTGGTAAGCAATTGCAACTTCCACAGCCATGATAGCTCATAGATAATAACAAAGGGATGAAATTGAGTTATACTTGACCTTAGACAATGAGGGGAGGGTTTTCAAATACATAGACCTTGACACTATATCTTTGAACAATGGGAACCAAAACTAGTCTAAACTCTTTTAGACCATCAAGGAGATGTAAGGTCTGATGAGGGAGGATAAG
This sequence comes from Torreya grandis, assembly GCA_037957365.1. Taxonomy (NCBI): domain Eukaryota; kingdom Viridiplantae; phylum Streptophyta; class Pinopsida; order Cupressales; family Taxaceae; genus Torreya; species Torreya grandis. Next base: position 4,283,650 of record JARHVA010000584.1, read on the forward strand.
AAGAGTGTAACCATCTTGAAGAGATACAATGGCTTGGTCTCCATCCGGATGGCTAGCCTACATTATGTTGCTACCAATCATGAGGTACTACACTACATTGATGTCCTTTTTCCTCTTTTTATTGACTATAAAATTGAGAATGATTGGATAGTCCATGAGCAAACATTCATGAAAATAACATATATTCCCTCTAGCTTTTGAGAGCTATCATAAATTGTGTAAGCCCTAGATAGACCTACCTACCATAAAAAAGTGGACTAGGGAACATAACTCAAACACAATCCTAGCCCCATGGCTACTCACTAGAAACCAAGTGATTCAGGACCCCACTAGCAAGGTACCAATTTTCCAATTTAGGGAAGGAATTAGAATAATTATGACCTTACTGAATAGGTTATGTAGATCCCCCTCTACCACACATATTGATAAGGTCTATATGTCTTATTTTTGCTTCATGGTTGAGAAGAGACTCACTCCCCCATTAGGTGAGATGATCAATATCTATTTGAAGTCACAATTCATGGCCATCAAGAAGAAAACAAGCAAACACTTTTACATGATGTCCTATATAATTGATGATATATTGGCTTCCATAAATATCCCAAATATCAAGAATTGATCACGTGATGGTTGAACCACTATTTCCCATCAGTATTCCAAGCTTAAAATATTCAAATATAGATACAACATGTAATTCATCTATGATTATGTTTATCCAACCCTGGTGGAATCCATCACAATAATACCCATGACTAAGGTCATCCCATTGATTAATAAATATGTGGAATTGATGGGGGATGCATGGTTCTACCTTGATTACACAATGATAAGGATTGAAGGGAATTTGACATAACCCTTCAAGTTACCCATCTATGTGCCAACCAAGCTAGTAGAACAAGAAGTTTCCCACCAAATTATTCATAGTATAGAATGGATTCTACAAAGAGAAAATGAAATGACTTCCCCATCCCTTTCCATTGACATACAATAGAACTATATTACAAAATTGGGTGCATGTAAGTGCTATTGATAGACACAGGTACTCCTTCACCCTATAGAAGGATGATTTGAGGCAATGGGATCTTAATGGGGTTATCACCAAACATTTAAAGTCTAGGACCATAAAAAAACATATGAGCACTATCCCAATATCCATGAGCCATTTTACATTAGGGCCTCTAGTTTCCTAGAGGTATTAACCAAATTGAAAAGGCATAACATCAAACTTGAGCCTAGATTGGCTAGGGGAGATAGCAAGCCACCAGGTGAGATATGGAAAATGGGGCCCTTGTAATATCATTTATTGCCTGAACCCTATTCAAGGCCCCCTCTGGAGTAACCCTTGAAACAA
>JARHVA010000584.1:4290000-4315000 GCA_037957365.1 Torreya grandis
TTTGGGTTTAGATCCCATCTTGAATGTTTCACTTGAGGAATCATAAGATTCCATGGATATTGATATGGGTAGGTTGCATTCAGTTATGGGATGTTTTTTGAGGTGATATTATAGTTATACATAGAAGGTAGGTAACCTAGTAGTGTCTAAGGTTATTTTGTGCTTTAGGGACCTAAGGTGCTGGTGAGGGATTTGAACTAGTATAATTCTTTATTAGTTATGAGTATCATGTGTTGCAACTTTATATTTTTGCACAACAACCATAAACACATTCTTAGTAATATCTTCCTTCAATTCCTAGAGTGCTCAACAATCCTTGTCATCATGTGTAGGTGACTTACATAATTTAAAGTACATGTTTTATGTATTTTTTATGTACTATTGTAAAATATGACACTATGAGGTTGCATGCCCTACCACTCTACATATCTTGCAGAACTCTATCTTAATCTTAGGGTATTCATTTTTATGAAGCCCTTATTGTTCACACTCTATGCACCATATATATAACTTGGGTCTCTCAACCCTTCCTTAAAAATGATCCAATATAATCAAAATATTTTTTAAGGTACTCTCTACCTTAGATGAAGGTGTAGCTACATCCCCATACTCTTTAATCTACTCCACCCAAATCAAAGCAACTCTGGCATCTATTTTATCTTTAAACTAAGTTTGGGCTATGGTAACTCAAATCCATGGTCATAAACCTTCTAAAAACCAACTTAATTTATATTTATCCTCCAAAATATATTTTACTTTGTTCATGATGTTAGAAAATTGATGATCATAATCACTAATGGTCTCTCAGGGTCCTTGTCAGTTCTCCTTAAAATCCTAAATTATTTGGATTGAATTCTTCTTAGACTTAAATTATATGATGAACCAGTTATTAACATCATCTAGGGATGCTTTGGTTGTATTTTTCCTAAATATGAACTCTAGTGCACATCCACCTAAAGCACCAATCAATTTAAAATTACTTATATTGTCTTTGATGATTTTTTTGTCTACCATTTCATGTTGTAGGTAAGTAAGTACTATTTAGGGTTTGTGGACCAATCATAGGGATCCAAGTGTATAAAAACACCCAATTTAGTTGTCATAAAAGGGTTTTTGTAGGTATTATAGTTGATTGTGTTGTGAATGGTGTCAAGGATGGTTACAATTTTAGATACTTTTGCATACATGTGATTACTCCTAATCTGGTGGAGGTTATGATTTCTATTCTAGTTCGAGTGATGTGGTAGTTGCATATATATATTCATCATGTCCTTATTCTTCTAAGATCTGAATTTATGTAATGAAATCCTTAGACTGCACAAGGATTAGAGGATTATCTCTATATAATGCAATATTGTTATGTTCTTCTTCTACTGATCTAAGAAACTCTATGTAATTTAATGATATTTAGCCTTTTGTAATTCTAGGGTTCTATGAACTTCTTCTAGAATTGGTCCTTTCCAAGTGTCATCATTTAAAGTTGTAGGGGAATTAATATGATTTTTAAAAAAAAGGACTTAGGGGATGTGTGATTCTTTAGGAAATGATCCTTACCTCTAAAGATATATCTCTCCAAATTTGAACCTATATTATGTCTATGACTAAAGTAATCCTTGATTTTATTTTTAGGATAGCCTTTTCTAGAAACTACAAACATTTACTCATCCGTTCTACTTCTATACTACTACCTTCTTTCATCCATGCTAAATCCTAATCACTTCATCATGTTCTATCTCTAATTATCTCAGGCTCCTCACTTTGTTTTTATTTACTTCACCCTTCTCCTTGTTGTCTCCTCTCATCCAAATCATCAATTCTACTACTCCTCCTATTCATCATTTCCTAAAATGCACTTTACCTATTCCATATCTAATATTATCATAACTCTCTTTCTAAATATATAGTCTTTTTGTAATCCTTTTCCTCTGGATTCTCCATGCTATACTTAGTTTCAAGATCTATATTTTCATCTTTGATTCATTCTCCCCTATTTTTCACCCACCCTCATAGGCTCAAATCAACAACTCCATATTACTAAGAGTGGGCATCATGGAATTTTCTATATCTAACATTTTGATCAATATCAAGAGTTGTTGCAAAAAATTTCCTTTGATTCCTCTTATAAATAGGTCCTTCATTATGTCAAATGATAGTTATCCTTATATAATGAACTTAGTAATATATCTATCAATAGTGGCATCTATTTAATGATCGATCACACAAGTCCAATTTATCTATAGAATCTATAATTATTCTATCTTCCCCTTGATCCACATAATGGTGTGACTTTATCATGGTTATAAATAGTGATATTTAATTTGATCCAACCAATTATCTAGTAAGCTTGGTAATTTGCACTAGAATATCTAATAAATTTCACTGTAGAGATGTCATTGTATAATCTCCCTTGGAGTACACCCAATTATTTAACATTATTTCTTTTTGAATTTAGTAAATTTTTGGTCCAACTAGCTCTCCACCTCTCTTTAAGTTGGTAACCATCACAACATATCCATGATCACCACACAATTATTAGCAGAGATTCCTGGGTTTCACCAAAACATGATAATTATGGGATAGAGTGTGCAAATTTTCATCAAAATTTATAGGATAGTTTAATCAAGACTTTACATACATAGGCAAGGTTTATCATAGAGAATTACACTTATTTAATGGCTTAACTTAAGATATAAACTACTCACATATATATAAATTTATGCATTAGATGAAGGACACATTCATAAGAACATATAAAATCTATGATTATACCATAAAAGAGTATAAATGCTTAGAATTCATAATAGAGAATCTTGTACCAAGGATTACAACAAGGAAAACTTCATAGATCAAGGTCCAATTTTAATAATATTATGTGAAAAATCTTTCTAATAATAACAATCACTATTATATTACTCACATACATGTGAATATCAACATTAACCCTTATATTGCATTCCTTACAAATAGTTATAAGCATTAATTCCTATGGTTGTAACTTTTGGATTGCCACATTGAGAATAGGTCTCCATATCACATTTGGTGGAATCCTAACCAACATATAGATACATGTAACAAATCATAATAACCTAAAAATAGAATATAGTTAAAATTACCATAGAACATTTGTGTATATACATACATTTTTACATTTACCATTTATCATTAACATAATAACTCAACTCTATGCCTTGTAAAATTCCTCTCATGGAGTTAGTTCATACATCTACTTGACATTTTAAGTTCCTAATAAAACAAATTTAAGAAATTGAAGATCCATCTCCTTTAGAAGAGGAACCTTATTCTTATAAACATTAACTAATAGAAAACCATATACTATTGAATCCATTTGTCCTTATTCAAAACCTTCCATAGAGTTCCTCAAATAAGACATGATCAATGCTGAAATCCTTTTTCAATCTGATGATCCATCTCTTTATTAAAATAACCATTAATACCACCCTCATTTATAAAGTGTTAGTAGATGAGGCATTAGGCATTAATATGACATATCTTTGGCTCATTCAATAACTCAGTTATAAAAAAGATCATCCCAAACAAAATCATTTGACATCATGATTCAAAAAGAACATTCAAAATTCACTTGTTTGTAATTGGATCCCTCTTACTATTGGACCCAAAATTATATGTAATAATATTATGGTCCTCGATTAACCATTATATTACAATATCCTAGGTTGCCCATAGACACATTGCATGAGGGTTATTGCCTCTTTCAGAAGCCAATGTATCAAGTTACTTCATAATGGAAAATAGTAAAAACATGAGGCCAATCCTAACCCAAGGAGTATTTAACTTCCTAATCCTAAATCTCAATATTGGATTCCCATTATTATAAAAATTATTATTACCCCTTTACGCAAATACATCAATATGAATCTTGATTTAAATGTCACTCTCACTAATTCTGATGACATTGAACCCAATGACTTATAAAATACATGTAATACTACCAAGATACCCCCTTATATTTTAGAGTGGCTTCCTTCCTCTTTATTACCTTGTGATCATACCATCCCTCTCATCGATGAGATCACCAATTTTCCTCATCCATGCAATGCCCATGAAACATCATATATAGAATATGATTTCACATGTAATGATTATGGAATGGTTAAATTATTTCAAGATCACTTAATTATGTCACCACATAAATTTATTAATTTAGGCATATCACTTTCTGATGTTCTTCTTGAGTCACAAGCATGTACAATTTTTCCAACTTATGATGATAACTACATCTTGAACCAAGCTCAATCACAAGATTTGGATATTCAATATTACCATAAAACTTTATCCCAAATACATGCTTTCAACTATGATGTTCATACCATTTCCATCTATTTTTACCTAGCACGTAATGGTCATGTAACTCTAGTTAATTCTCCACTTCTCAATACTCCTTATGTGGTTGAATAAATATTACCCATCACATCTTTGAAACACCCAGATCCTTCTATACCTCCTATAACACTGATTATTCTACCTCATCTTCTTCTCACCAATAATATTAAAGATATACCAATTCAATATAATAAACATTACTATATAGTTCCACCTCCTTCTAAGATTACCCTTGATTCCAAGGTCACAGATGTATGCTAGATACATTCTATATATGATAGACATGGTAAAAAAATTATTGATCTTGAAGTAGATGTGGAATATTATAGACCTGTAGATATCTACCTAGTGATGAATCCATCCTTGAATTGATTCATGCCTGAGAACCTCAACTTCCTTGGCAACATCACAAATTTGGGATTTCAAGAAAAATTTCCCTCATTTTAACAACTTCATTTCTATCATTGATCCTAAAACCAATCCTATTTCCTCTCTTCCCAATGCACCATATCATTTACAATATGGAAATGATATGCTTGTTGAGGAAACTATAAGAATCAAATATGGCACCGCCTCATGCCCTTAACCTATAAAAATATCTAGAGAACTCACACCAATTTTACATGATAACTTTAGTTTATTATTTAATAAATATCATGAGAATTTTTCCTAGTCATATGAAGAAATGCCCAACATTGATCTTAGTATCATGGTGCACAACATCATCACATATATTGACATCAAAACTATTCATAAAAAATAACAAAAAATTCCTCTCAAAGTTTCCAACTTATTTCATAAATAAATTATTGAACTTTTAGATGCCAAATTTATCAAACTAGTGGATTATTCCAAATAGATCTCTAACATTGTCCCCATTTTCAAAAAATTCACCATGGTCATTCACATTTTCAATGATTTTCATAATCTCAATCTCTCTTGTCCCAAGGATAACTTCCCATTACTTTGATAGATGCCATCATCAATTCAACTATTGTATATGAAATTTTATCCCTTGTGTATGTTTTTTAGGCTATAATCACATTCATATCTCCCCTAAATTTCAACACAAGACAAATTACACCATAGAGTGGGGCACCTATTACTACATTAAAATACCCTTCAATGTTAAAACACTATAACTACCTTTTAGTAGGTTATGATCCATATTTTTCATTATCTTATCTATATTATTATGGAAACCTATGTGGATGATCTCATCACTAAATCCAAAATCCACAAAACTCATCTTTCTGATCTTACCATCATCTTTGATTGACTCATCAAATATAAAGTTAGAATAAATCCCTATAAACATGTCTTTAACATCACATCAGGTAAATAACTAGGGTTCTAAGTCTCTCTTCATGGTGTTGATGCCAACATTTCTAAGATCAATGTTATTGTCAATATGCCTATTCCTGATTCCATTCTAGACATTCATATTATCTTAGCAAGCTTGGGGAAATATGATGATTTATCCCCAAATGCCTTATCACATTTATTCTATTAATTCCCTTCTAAAAAAGGTAATGCTCTCAAATGGATTGATCATTGTCACAAAAAAATTGATATTATGAAATAATCATTGATCCATCCACACACCCTTTTTCCACCTTCCAATGATTGTCCTTTAATTTTATACACTTCTTCAACACCCGTATCAGTTGGGGAAATACTTGCCCAACAAGATAATACTAAAAGAGAGAATGTTATCTACTTATTAGTCAAGGTCTCATTGATTATGAAAATGTTATACAAAAGTAGAATGTGATTTCCTTGCTATCTATTTTACAACTAAAAATATCTATCATTACATGCTTTATCAAACAACTTATGTCATAGTTCATTCTGACCCATTTCATCACTTTTTATCTAGATCCTTTCTCTCTAGAGATAGAATTGGCAAGTGGATGGTTATTTTAATGCAATTTTAACTTTGCCTCATCATGTAAAAATATTTTAAAGGATAAGTCATTGCTAACCAGCTCTCTATAGAACCCATACATGCTACCAATCACTTTCAAGATAGTCTGCTTGATGATAACAACCTCTATATTGAAGGTCTTAATCAGGCTATCTCTCTTAAATATTAATTCCATAACTCCACTAATAATTTAGAATTAATTAATCAAGAATATTCCTCTATCATTCCTAATAATACTAAATATAAATTAGTCATCAAAGAACTTACCAAAATCAACATCGATTTACATGAAGACACTTGGACCCTTTATTTTGATGGTGTCAAATGTCTCTAAAGATCTAGGGTAGGTTGTATACTCACCAGTCTTCATGGTAAAATTATTCCTTTAGAATTTATAATTACCTTTAAAGTCACTAATAACATGGTATAATATGAAACATTAATCTTAGGCATGAGAGCAACACTTGACTTAGATATTACATATCTGCATGCTTTGGGTGACTCCCAATTTATCTGCCAATAGGTTAATGGTGATTATCAATGTAAAAGTGAAAATTTTATTATTTATCATCACATATCCACTACCCTTTCCAAAAAAAATTCTTCTTTTATCATCAATCTCATCCCTAGAGATCAAAAATATATCATTGATTCACTTTCTTTTTCAACATTCTTATTTCATTCACACAACATTATCATTGATTCTACCTTTATTATTCAAATAAAAAAGTCCCCATTTTCCATCCAACCACAAGATCTACTTATCTATCATACTGAGGATATCACCATTCAATAGATCCCATGGTACAAAGACATTATCCAATTATTTGACATCAAACTTATCCTCTGGATATGAATCCCCCTAAAAAGACTCAAATTGCAAATAAGATTTCAAACATGTCTTTCAATATAACACCCTTTATTATCATAATGTCTAAGGTACCCTCCTCTAATATGTAATAAATTAAGAGCTTCCTCTTATATTTGAACAAACATATGGGGGCATTTATTGTGGTCACTATAGTGTACATGATACAACACATAAATGCTTATATATGGGATAACTTTAGCCTACTCTTTAAAAAGATGCTATTGAGTTCATGAAAAAGTGTAGTCCTTGCCAAATTCATGATGATATAATGCATTTATCACCAATTAAGCTCCAATTTATGTAATTTCCTTGGCCATTATCTATTTGGGAATTAGATCTCATAGGCAACCTACCTCGATCATAGGATGGGCATGTCTTTATCATCATCGCTACTGAATATTTTACCAAATGGGTAGAATCCATGCCTCTCATTAATTTCATAGGAACCACTATTTATAAATCCATCCTCAATAAAATCATTTATCTCTTTGGGTTTTCCCATACTATCATTTTATATAATGGTGTAAATTTCAAAAATAAGGATGTAAAATAGCTTTGTGCTAAATTCAAAATATCTCACAAAATCTCTAATGAAATTACTTCAAAAATAAAGGAGAATAACAACAATAGATCAAAATATTATTGAAATATAGTATAATATATTAATAAAAGACAAGCCACTTCAAGGAGGCAACCTCCATAAGATTTAATAAGAGCATAATTCATAATATGATGATAAACAACTACCCACTACCTCAAATATATAATACCTATGCTATGGTTACTCTATAGGATTACTTACTAACCCAATGAAAGCATAGATAAATGTGATATAACATCAAAGGGGGATAATTAATCCATGATTCATCTATTCTTATCCAAACACATGTGATAGGCTAGGGGCATATCATGATCTCACCCTTTAAACCAATGTTTTCCTTAACATTAAACAATTCTAGATGCTATTACATAAAATATTAACCCTCCCAATTTGCATCCTCACTACTCAGGTTCTTCCAATTGATAAAATATTCCTTAATCTCTCTAGTTCTCAACCTCTTATTACATGTTTGTAGGATCTTCTCTAGTTCCAAGATGACTTACCCTTCTTCATCTAGTTTTTGTAGCTCTATCTAAGCTAGAACTTTCTATGTAATGACCTTATTCAAGAAAGAAACATGCAATACTAGGTGTATGTAAGATGATTGAGTAAACTCCAACTTGTAATCCACATTTCCAATTTTTTGTAGAACTTGATAAGGGCCATAATACTTAGGAACAAGTTTATTTTATTTTATTTTACTTTACATACATCTGCTTGTAAGGTTATAAACATACAAAGACCTAATCACCCACATAAAAATGTCACTCACTAGGGTGTTTCTATGCTTGTTTCTTCATCTTATTTTGTTTTAAGGCTAAATTCTTTCTCAAACTAGCCAAAAACTCTTGTTGATGTTGAATGTGTTCCTCCACATCTCAAACCTTAGTTTGCACCATTAAGGAATAAGTGATGGAAGGTGGATGGTAACCATATAGTTATATAAATGGGGAAAATTTAGAAGAGTTATGGAAAGATGTGTTATACCACCATTCTGCAAGTGGTATTCATTTAACCCAATGTTCTTTCTTATCTGATACAAAATAATAGAGATACCCCTCAAAACATTTATTGACCACTTTTATCTATCCATCTGATTAGGGGTGGTAAGATGAGATATGAATTATCTGAGTACCCAAATAATAAAATAGTCTATTCCAAAAATTACTAGTGAAAATTGTAGACACCTAAATCTGGCCACCAATGACCATCAATCAAGCTTTTGACCAGTTTCTATGAAAATGCATAATTTGGCATAAAAACACTAAAACATATTAAATGAGTTGAAATTGATATATTAAAGTTCCAATTTTGGTTAGAGTATCATTAAATGGGGAAATTCAATTTATGAAGTAGCTAATTTTGATCAAATCATTTTGAGTCAAAATGCTAATTTTGCACTTGGGTGCTCTAGATTTCTCTTTTCTATCAAATTTCTTGTATGATAAATGTGCCTTTTTTTATTTTGTGTTGACAAAATCCTAAATTTTATAATATTTCCAACTCATCTAACATCGAATTTCAATTTTAATCCAGTCAAATTTTGAGCCAACAATATGACATTTTGACCAATTTGATTAATTTGTGCACAAATTGCCAAGGTTTTGCATCAAAATTGACTAATCATGTTTAAGGCTAATTAAACCAAATCAAGAGATTACGTTAATTTTCCATGGAAATTTTTGAATATTTATTTTTATACATTGATTATCATTAACTACATCATAAAATGACATCATCCTATGGGGTGGCATCCACAACCCATAAATGCCACAAAAATATGAATCAATGCCTCTCATGACTCATTAAGATCCTCCATACCTAATTAATACCCCTCTATCCCAAATATTGATGAGATGATTTATGAATTTTAATTACATAATTGAATTAATCCTTAGCTACACATATTTAACTTGAGATGATGATTCAAGTTGATTCTAAACCATTCCAAAAATCTATAAATAGGATGCCTTGCCTATTGAATGTTAAGCTCTTTTATGCAAAACTTATAATACCCAAATGAAATCAAAATCATTGAATCTTACTGTTATAATTCTCAAATTGTGATCCAATCCAAGCCAAGTCAAATCCAAACAATGTGATGAGGAGAGACGGAGGTTGCCACACTTCATTGATGTAGATTTCATGAGCACAAACCAAGCAAGCCACTACAACAAGCATTTTGGAGCATCCAAGAAAGGTGAAGGAAGGTATTTATTTCATGTTTTAGTTGTGTTTTCCATTTTTGTTTTGTTAAATAATCTCCTCTTTTGAGATAGGCTTATGGTGTTAGTTTAGTGTGTTTTTGATTGATTTAATTTAGTCACTAACATATTACTAATCTTCCCTTATTACAATCTTATGTTCACAAATGGCATGCCCGATAGGACTTAGCATCACAAGTTTTCTCATATCTTTACATGTTACTAAAATTTAAGATCTTGCATGACAATGGTTAGTAGGTTTTTTGTAGTTGTAATTTGACCAAGTTAGACCTAGTTTGAACCATTTGTCCATTGGATATAGTTTTTTAGAGTTTGCAGAACTCTAATCCTTTTGTTTCAGACTTTCATTATTTATGTAGATATGTCTATATACAATTATGTTTGAATCATGTAAAATACAAATTATGATAGAATGGTTGTACAAAATCCCACTAAGAACCCCTATAGATAGATTTTCAAAGGAGTTTTATTATTCTCTATAAAATACTCCATATGGGGAACATAGTCAAAATATACAAAATGCAAATCAAATTACCAATTGGGATGATGTGGTTTATGAGAAATAATTTGAATACCCAAATATAGTTAATGTTATTTAGGATATGGATCCATACCCTCTTTACAATAATCAGTACACATAACATATTCAAGAACTAGCTTATGATCTGACTCAAGATTGGGATGATATGGTTTATGCGACAGACTTAGATGTTTTGGCTTGTGCAAGAAATCAAGCTCCACAATGCCCCTTCATCATTCTAGGACCTCATCCTTTGGATTATGCAAGCAACTAAGTTATACAACACCCTATCTTTACCATTTCAAGTTTTCATCCTTTGGTTCATGTGAGCAATCATTTTCCCTAATGCCCTACCATTATCCAACCATAGACCATTCCTCATATGATACCAATCCAATCAAAACCTCAACCCATCCAATCATTCAAAGACTAAGCTATGCTCAAAATCAGTATTTTCTAATTGATTAGAAATCAAGGTCAAGAAAACCAACCAATCTAAGATATTTTTATTGAACCAACCACTTGTGATAAGTCAACATATTATTAATTACCTATTGATCCTATACCAGTTGTCAAAGAGTCTTACTCTAATGAGCCAGTATTTGTTGAGTCACTTATTAATGATGATAACCACTTTTGGGAAAATCATTACCTTGACCATATGTCTATTTTTCAAGAGCCTCCTATTGACAAGCCAATCTCTGAGGAGTTATCTCTTGACCTTTTTCACATCTTAGAGGAGTCCTACTTTGAAAAAACTAGTTTTTATGGAGCCCATTATGCCATCACATGCTATTACTTGTCCAATACCAAACATTCAATAAGACATCATTATAACATAGTACCCATCAAATGAAGAATCAAAATTAGAGTTAGGTTTTATTCTTGAACTGACATTAGATTTACCATTAGAATCAGAATTGACATTAGTCTCAACATTGGATTTAGAGTCCATTGAGACAAAATTAGATTCAAAAATAGAATATATTCATGATTTTTATAATATTGGTTACACATGCCTCATAGATCAATTTTAATACATTTATGATCCTTCTATAGTTTTTGAGGATGAGTAAATTAGCTTTAACACAAGTCATCTTATTATCTTATATGAGGATTTTGTAGCTTCTCCCCATTCCATTACCATTCCATAGGACATTACCATCATCCAAAATAGACATATTATTGACATTCCATCTCTCACAAGTGTCAATTGGGACCAATAGAATCATACTTTATTGAACTACATCCATAGTGATATAGTAGTTGAAAAAGATTAAGAAGGCAAGACCACATTAATATAGTAGAAAAACACTCTCCTAGTGAAACCTTTTTGGAGGCACTAGGATATAAGCAAAGTTCAAACTCAACATCTTCTAGTGAAACTTTTTAGAAGTGCTAGAAGATAATAAAATTCAAAATTCAATGTTCCTTAGTGAAAAATTATCAAAGGCATTAAGGAATAATCAAGACAACTTCACTAATGAAAACCTTATCGAAGCACTAATATATGAGTACAAAATTCCTTCACTACTTGATGAAGATAATATCAAAGATCAAATCAAAATAGCTTCCAATCTATATCTTAATGAGATGGTAGATACTCCCAAGATCAAACAATGAAAAAATTTAGTGATCCTATTGAGAGAATATTCATAGGTCTTCATCCCTACCACATCCAAAGTTATTTCAAATCCATCATCATCAACATTACGTGTGACTAAATGTCCTAATATTCATTTATTTCCCAATCATTACCCATTTCATTATTATTAACCATTCCATTTCAAAATCAAACCTACCATCCATTATTTGTCCCTATTTACCATCAACCGCCACACTTTCCTTTACAGAGGCTACAAAGATACCTTGTCTCAATGTTTGAAGGAATCAAAATTAATGAACAATAAATATCACAACATTCTCAGCATCTAGATCTATAGCCAGTTCTTGATAGAGTAGCTATTTAGATGAGGTGTGGGATAACAATTAACATGATTGATTATTTTGTTTGTATAATTTACTGATTAGGATGTGCATCTCCACTTCATTAGGAACAATAGAATCATATGCCATTTTACCATACCAAATCCAAATTAAAAAAAACCAACAATCACTTAGGCCAAAAAAATGTACCATACAATTTCATTTACCATATCCATTTGCCATTGTCACATATTACTACCATTTACCCCATCACTTAGGGCAACCTTCCTATCATTTTATCTAATATATAAAAACCCATCATTATCCTAGATTAAGACCATGCCATCTTATCATTCCATTCCTATCTAGACCAAAGCTTGTTTTTAGTCATCCTACCTAATCCTATTTTGATCTTGGTTCCTTTGGTTCTTCTCACACTTTTTGTGAGAAGATTCTGATCAAGTTTTAATAATCAATCAAATCCATGTTTCAATGATAGTATATGAAAGTAATGTGATAGTTTATTTGGTAAGATATCTTTAATTTTCCATCCTATATCAAAGTTCATTTGTATGAGCCTAATTATAACTACCTATGGGCAAATCAATGTTTCACTAGTCTTACTACTAATTATAACCATCTATGGGAAAATTAGTATCATTGATCTATGTTTTTGTATCCTAGTTATAACTTCCTATGGGAAAACTAGGGCTACATTTGTTTATAATGCATTTTTATCTCACCTTTCCATTACTATTTTCATTTGACTAGCCATTTGTTAGATATGAGAACTTGTTGGGACCTAGTTGGTTTTTCCTCACCTTTTGTGTATATGGAATTACTATGACTTGGCATCATTTTGGGACTATGTAGGTCATGATAAATATATGTTGAGGTCACCTCAGTCCCCCTAAAATAAAATATTACCATTTTTTGAGTAGGTATCTTGTCATTCTTGATCAAATTAAGATACCTTAAAATTCTAAAAACATTCAAATATTTAAAAATACCAGAAACATTTATCCTATCTAATCCTAGTCAGTTATCCTCAATTCACCCTAATGGGGCATGGTCATTATTAGGATGATTTATTTTGATTTTGTTTTCAAGATTATTATTTTTTTATTTATTTCAAATTTGTTTGTCTATTTGTGTGCTTCTATGTGTTTCTTTGTTTATTTGTTTTATTGATTGTTTGTTTGCTTTCATCACTATTGCCTTGACTCAATCTATATGTATGCATTGGGTGATTCCTTGTGCACATTATTCTTGATTCCATCCATATTCATATGTCATAATTGTCATCATGGTTTTTATCATTGGTGCATTTTTTTTCAATTATTTATTGGATTGAGAATCAATCCTTATGCATATTTTAGGATAGTATTTGTGGTGTTCTATCATGATGCATACCATCATGTGCCACATCAAAAATAAGCTTAAATAAGGTCTAAAAGCAATGAAACCACATAAGTTTCTCCTTGGCACCTTGGTAAATCCTCCCACCCTTGAGGAAATCAACCCATTGACCATTCTCATTGTATTATTGCTAATAAGGACAAGAATCTCCTCATTGGTAGGTATAATTAAGTAATTTATATTGATCAATATTATTATTCTATTCATCTCTTTTATCATTTTTCACCCACTCATCTTTAATCTCTATTCTAGTTTATATCCTTGAGTTATGCTTGCTAATTAGCCCTAACTGGGCCACAATCATATTTATAAAACAATCTAGGTCCCCTTAATGATTATAACCACCTATGAGAAAATCATTATTTCAACTTTTATTCTTGATTATAACCACCTTTAGGAAAATCAATATCTTTTTTAAATAAATGCATGAAATCATTTTTTCATTTGGATTAATCTCAACCATGGGTTAATTCTACCTTTATTCTTACTTCTTTTTTCAAGGACTATCCATCAACAAATTTGATGGCCATTCCCTTAAGGGGGCATCATCATAGGCTTCCAAAACACTCTTTGGAGATTTTTCTTTAACCATCATCTTATTTTTGGCATACAGGATATATCTCATTATTTGAGAAGACATTGGTTTTCCTATGGTTTGCAACATATTCCCAAACAATGGCAAACTATTGACACCTAAATCTGGCCACCAATGACCATCAATTAGGGTTTTGACCAATTTCTACCAAAATGCAAAATTTGGCCTAAAAAAAATAAACACATTAAATGAGTTGAAATTGATATATTCAAGTGCTGATTTTAGCCAGAGTATCATTAAATGGGGTAATGAAAGTTATGAAGTAGCTAACTTTGATCGAATCATTTCAATTCAAAATGCCAATTTTGCACCTGGGTGCTCTAGATTGCTCTTTTCTATCAAATTTCTTGTACAAGACACATGCCTTTATTATTTTACATTGACAACATCCTAAATGGGATAACGGTTCCAATGTATCTAACATTGAATTCTAATTTCAATCTAGTCAAATTTCAAGCCAATAATATAACATTTTGACCAATTTGATTAATTTATGAACAAATTACCAAGGTTTTACATCAAATTTGACTAATCATGTTTAAAGATAATTAAACCAAATCAAGATTCTAAGTTAATTTTCCATGGAACTTTTTGAATATTTATTTTTAGAAATTGATTGTCATTAATTGTATCATCAAATGACATCATCCTATGGGGTGGCATCTACAAGCCATAAATGCCACAAATATCTAAATTAATGCCTCCCATGCCTCATTAAGACCCTCCATGCCTATTTAATACCCATCTATCCCAAATATTGATGAGCCTATTTATGAATTTTAATTACATAATTGAATTAATCCTTAACCACACATCTTCATATTGAGATGGATGATTTAGGTTGATTCTAAACCATTCCAAAAATCTATAAATAGGAGGCCTTGCCTATTGAATTTTGATCTCTTTTATGCCAAAATTATAATTCCCAAATGCATTCAAAATCATTGCATCTTAGTGTTATGAAGCCTAAATGTTGAGCCAAGCCAGGCCAAGTCAAAGCCAAATAAGGTGCCAAGGAGAGATGGAGGTAGCCACACTTCATTGATGTAGACTTCATGAGAAAAAATCAAGTAAGCCACTATAAAAAGCATTTTGAAGCATCCAAGGAAGGTATTTATTTCATGTTATAGTTGTGTTTTCTATTTTTTTTGTTAACTAAGTTCCTCTTTTGAGATAAGCTTAGCGTGTTATTTTAGTATGTTTTTGATTTGTTTTATTCACTAACACAATAATAATCTCCCCCGATTGAAATCTTATGTTCATAAAATAAGGATCATGATCACTTACAATTATATTTGGGGTTCTATGCAATCTTAGAACTACCTCCATAAAAATAGTTGTTATTGTACTTGCTATAAATGGGTGTGAGAGGGCACAAAAATGGGCATATTTGATAATCTTATTAACAATTAATAAGATAACATTATTACCTTTAGAATAAGGAAACCATATGATGAAATCCATTGAACCCTCCTCCCACCTTTTACTAGGAATTTTTAAAGGTTGTAACATACTTGGGGTCTTAATTATCTCACCTTTGTTCTATTTGCATATCAAGCATTCTACCATGAAATTTTTTACATCTACCTTGAGTCCTTAAAAAAATACTGCTCACTTGATTTTGTGATAATTTTTCAAGAACCTAGAGTTTCCCCCAATTGGAGAAGCATGTAACTCTACAATAATCTTATGATTCAACTCTGAATCTTTGCACAAGTATAACCTATCCTTATACCTTAGGGAATTACATTTCCATTAAATTTTTTCAAAGGCTATAAAACCTTGATGGATATTATGAATTATAACTTGTGTATCCTTGTCCTACTCCCACTCTAACCTAGCTTCATCTACCCAATCTAGTTTCAACATGGGCATTACATAAAGTAATGCTTTTATGGATGTATCCCATCTAGATAGTGCATTTTCTATTACATTATCTTTACCCTTCTTGTATATGATTTCAAAATAATAACCCAACATTTTTGTTACCCACTTTTATTATTCCTTAGATGTTAATATTTTATCTAAAAAGTATTTGAGACTATCATGATCCTTTTTCAACTTAAAATGTCTACACATCAGATAGGGGCCCCATTATTTTGTTGCAAGAAGAATAACCATCATTTATTTCTCATAGATAGGTTTTTGGAGATACGTAACTTTGAATTCATGACTCTAAAATGTAAGGGGTATTACTTCTTACATTAATACTACTCCCAACCCTGATCTAGAAGCATCACATTCAATAATGAATGTCTTTAAGAAGTATGGAATAGCCAAAACTAGGGTGGTACACATAACTGCTTTTAGTTTCTCAAATGCTTTAGTGGTTTCATCATTATAGTGGAAGAAATCATTATTTATAAATGCAAGTAGTGTAGTTGTTATGATTCTATAACTGTTCACAAATATTTGTTAGTAACCTATTAGTCCAAGAAACCCTAAGAGGTTTTTGATAGTTTTGGGCATTGGCTAATATACCATAGCTTTGATATTATGAGGATAAATTTTGATACCTTCATGGGATATAATGTGACCCAAGTACTCTACCTCATATACTCCAAAATAAAATTTGGATGGATTTTCATAAATTCAATGTTTTTCCAAAACTATCAATACCTATTTCACATGTTGCAAGTGTTCTTCCCATGTCTTCATGTAAATTAATATGTCATCAAATAAAACCATCATAAACTTCCTTAAAAAAGCCTAAAAATAGTGTTCATAAACCTCTAAAAATTACATGGTGTATTTGTAAGACCAAAGGGCATTACCAAAAACTCATAATGGCCCTCATGAGTTCTAAAAGTAGTTTTATGAACATCTTCATCTTGGATTCTAATTTGATGGTACCCCAAATGAAGATATAATTTTTTGAAATAAACAACACCATATAACTCATCAATTAAACCATAAATTATTAGAATATAAAACTTATCTTTGATGGTTTACATGTTGAGTTCCATGTAATTTGGGCACATCATTCATGTGTCATCCTTCTTATTCACCATGACCATTGGTGATGAATATGCAATCTAGTTATGCCTGATGATCCTTGCCTCTAGCATCTCATGGACCATATTTTTATTTTCACTCTTTTTCACATATGGATATATATACGGTTTGATATTTGGTGGTTGATTCCTTAGAAGTAGTTGAATGGCATGATCATGTTATCTTTTTGGTGGTAGTCCATTTGGCATGGCCTTAAAAATATGGGTAGTCATCAAGAATCATTTATAGATCAAGATGTGGTTATGACTTTATGGGTTAAGCTTATATGGAACATAATCATGATATAAATCCTTATTCCCCATTTTTGATCATTTTTATAAACTAATGTAAACTAATCATTTGTGGAGACTGTTCCTGTAATCCCCATAGTTCAAATTTTCTACCTTTAAAATGAAAGTGCATGAACAGTTCTTGGAATTTAATCTTAATTATATGCAAGGTTTTGAGCCACTAGACTCCAAAAATAATGTTTTCACCATCCATGGGAATAAAAGATGGGATAATCTAGGTTATACTCACCCATAGCAAGATTAATACTATGTCATTTCCCTAAACAATTGATTATGCCACCATTTACAATCTTGACCTAAAATTATGGTGTTGGGTAAATAAAATAATTTAATCAAGTGTACAACTTATGGTTGATGAAATTATGTGTTTTCCCTGAGTCAATCAACACTTTCACCTTATTTTTCTTGAGGGAACCCACCACCTTAAGTGTTTCAAAAGTGATAATACCCAAAAGTGAATGACGAGATTATAGGTTTGGAATCTTCATGTACTTCCTCTATCTCTTCCTCATCATCATAAGAGGAATCATCCTATTCATAATCTTTATTGGATACCTCAATGTAAAATAACTTCTTCTCAACACATATATGTCCTTTGATCTACTTTATATCATAGTTTAAACATAATCCTTTTGCATGCTTCTCTTTAATTTGTTGAGGGGTCAATATCGTAGGTGGAGGAAATGATGGTGTCTATATGCTACAATATCTAAAGTGAGTGAATGGATGATTATTATTGGCTATGAATGTTTCCTCAACCATGAATGTCATGATAGTAGAATCAAAAACCTTAAGTACATTAAACATGTGTATCTCATGTTGACTGTGGTCCTTAAGGCCTCTAAAAAATATGTCATTCAGGTTCTCATAAAAAATTATCTCCAAACGTAAAAATAGGTTCTAAAAATTATGAATATAATCCTTGACTAAACTAGTCTATCATAATTTTTCTAGTTGGATAAAGTATTTCTCTATCAAACTATTTATATAGTGTAATGGTATCTCCTTTGTAAAAATTGACCAGGTGACACCGAGAGTCATCTTTATATTTTAAGCACAAAACCATCAATACTAAATGAATTGTTAAAGTTTTAGATACAAGGATGCCATGGTGACATTCTATCCACATGGGATATGATGCAAATAAAAAATATATACATTTGGTTGATCTGATTAAGTGGATCCTTTCTATGAAATTTATGCATATCTACCTTTGGTAATAGGTTCTATTATGGCAAGGTACTTGAATTTGGATTAGACTGGTTGGGAGATACACCTTGGTGGGGTTGTGTAATAGTGATAGATGGATTATTTAACTTATTATTTTATAAATACATCATGATATTTGTCAAACTAGATTGTACATATTTCATATCAGATAGTATGCCTTGCATCTCTCTTTAAATGCCTTACACATTATAGTTAAGTTGGCTCACTTTGTGGTCTATCTCAGAGAACCTTGGTATAAAGGATCTATTAACTCCCCATTATATATCCATCTCTTCCTTGTGAGGATTTTTACTTGGGGTTTTAGCATCCTTTCCTCAGCCCCTAGTTTATGCTCCTACCATAAAAGAGCTTGACAATGTCAAAATTGATTGGCACTTTTGACCTAACTTTGACCAAGTGATTTTGTACTTATGTCAGCCTCAAGTAAGAAACTACAAATAAAATACCCAATCTATATTTTTCTAATATTTCAAAAAATTTAAACAAATCTAAAAAATTCCTTTAATTATGTACTATATAGTGAATTTATGAAAAAACCTAGAATGGTGATAACTTTTACAAGCCAATTGAGATGAAATGTGAATGGAAGATTACTTGAATGATTTAAAACTTTAAGTAAAGTAATTTAAGATAATTTTTTTCAACGATTTTCAAGATATATCTAGATTATAAGATCTAGGGTTTTGACTTGATTATGGCCCAAATCAAGACTCTAGTACTAATTGTAATGAAATTACTTAAAAAATAAAAGAGAATAAAAATAATAGATCACAATATGTCTAAAATTTAGTATAATATATGAATAAAATACAAGCCACTTTGAGGGGGTAACCTCCATAAGCTTCAATAAGAGCAGAATTCAATATGATGATAAACAACTACCCACTACCTCCTATATATAGTTTAAATAGGCCATGGTTACTCCATAGGATGACCTACTAACCCAATTAAACCATAAATAAATGTGATATAACATTAATGATGGATAATTAATCCACAAGTTAGCTATTCTTATCTTGACATATGTAATAGTTTAGGGGCATAAAATTTTCCACACCTTATCATCCACAATGTAATGGACAAACTGAGGCCATTAACAAAATTCTCAATAAAATCCTCCAAAATATAATATGTGAAACTAAAATGGATTGTAATCTTATTTTATATCCTAAACTTTGGGTACATTTCATCAAATTATGCACTACCACAAGGGCAACACCATTTTTTATAGTATGTGGTTTCAAGTCTATCCTACCATTAGGATTTTAACTCCTATCCTTACATATATATCTTCATGGTATCATTCATGATGAAAATTTATGTGAAGCTCACCTTCATGCCCTAGAACCTATTGATGAACACTGTTTAGCTGGTCTTTAACATAACCACCAATACAAGGCTTGGATAACCAAACAATATAATAAAAAGGTTAAAGTATGCACTTTAAATATTGGTGATATAGTCCTTAATGTTGAAGCATTTTTTATATTATTGAGGTTTGGCATTGATGTTGTCATTGATGTCAAAGGTTCTTAAGAAAGGTCTTCATGAGGTTATTGAATAATGTATCTATGAGAGTGAAAGATCCCAAACTAGAATTGAATGCAAATAAAATTGATTTCAACTACTTGCAGCATTCAATCAAATGGACAAAGATATAAATCTGAATGTAATTGATAATATAGTCCAGATGTCATAAAATTATTACAGATGTGGTCTCAAAACTCAATTATTATATCAAACTACCAAACTAGAAATAAAAACTTGGGTCTGCGTGCTCGGCCTACTGTGTCCAAGAAAAACACAGTCGCCGACGTCAGTGATGGTGATGCCAACATCAGTCGATACACTGCCACCGTCAATCGTCTGGTGGTGATCTCTACCTGCCTGACTGCCTGTGACTGCCTGACTGCTGGCATCAGTCGCTGATCGGATGATGTCGGTCTATGTGCCGATGCCAGTCTCTGTAATACCCTGTGGCCCACAACTGCGAACTGTGCCCTTCCCTTCTCTGAACCTGCTGGTATGGCCTAGCGCTGATCTATATGAATTCCGTACCGAACCTGATCTGACTATAAAAATATATAAATCTTAAATCAAAACTAAGGAATAAATACTTGGAAACCTCTACATATGTTGAACCCCTGATATTCTCAATGAATGGCCTCTAAAGCTCCAGATCTGATCAATATGCACAATCTGAATTTCATCACGAATCCACCTCTGAAAAGTGCTGGGTTTTCATCCAACTCTTCTCCAATATACTGAAGGTTTGCATCCTCAGTGATTTCAGTTGAATCACAGATTCAACCTTCCCAATACTCAGAATAATTTTTGCAACAAAGATATTAGATAATCCAAATGCTTTGCTTTCCCCTTCTTTTAAAGCCTTTTAGGAAACTTCTAGAAGAAGTCAACTTTATTTCCATAATAATTAAATTAATTAATTAAACCATTTTAATAGAAAATTGGGGACATTACAGTCCTCCCTTCCTGGAGATTACTTGTCCTCAAGCAATTCACTCCTGATACCCAACACCAACTTCCTGGATCCCATATTATTCTCAAAAACTTGCAAACTCTTCTATCAGAAACACCATGCTAGAAAATATCTGTGATTACATTCTCCTTATTTCTCTTAGAGATGAGTGTGATAATCCTCAATATGTATTTAACAAATTCAACATCACATACCTTAGTCCTCACAAAAGACTGCTGCGCTACTCTGATTATCATACTCTCCAAATTCCCCATCTGAATACTACACTGTGAAATCTGTTTGATACCATCAAACTTCTCATCCCATAACTGATGACAAGCACTTATAGCGCCACTCTCAATCAGTGGCTCAAACTGCAATCTAGAAGAAACTAACTGCAACTGATCACTAACCAAGCTTGAACCAACTACTACCTCAGAAGACACCTCCAAAGGAGTAGTATCATAAACAGGAACCAAAACAACTGGTGGCTCACCAACATCACAACTAATCCCTGATACAACCTCATGTGTCAAAGCTTCTAACCGTGCCTGATACTCTCTCTCAGCAAGGTCATGAATGCTCACCTCTTGATCAACTGTACTATCCTCAAATATGACAGTATCCTCAACTGTTGTCACTTCATCCAGACCAACTGTACTGGAATCACTATCTATGTCAATCATGCAATCCGGTGTGCTATGAGTCTCTAAAGTTATTTCTTCTTTCTCACATGAAAACATATCATCAACTATGGCATGGTATTCCTTTTTTGCAAGCTCATTCTTATGACAAATTTTTGGATGCATGTCAATGTAATCTTTGAAAGAAAAGTTCTCCCTAACATATTGAGGAAGAGTATTATACTCCTCAAGTATGCTAATTACTTCCATTTTTCTATCTAGTGGCAATGGATCCCTTCTAGAAAAAGATGATGATCCATTAGCATGCCCAAATTTCCTTGACATAGAATCATTGAACTACTGCAATTGAAGCGTAAATTTTTGTTGTGACTGTTCACATTCTTTCCATAGGGTTATATCTTTTAACCATTTTGCCATAATGAACTACCAAGCTAACCAATTGAAACTAATATGAAAGAGCAAAAATTGACCCTGTATTGCAAAAAACTAACATGCAACTCGAAATCCCAACAGGCGGGCAGAATCAAGGCTCTGATACCACTGAAAGATCCCAAACTAGAATTGAATGCAAATAAAATTGATTTCAACTACTTGCAGCATTCAATCAAATGGACAAAGATATAAATTTGAATGTAATTGATAATATAGTCTAGATGTCATAAAAATATTACAGATGTGGTCTAAAAACTCAATTATTATATCAAACTACCAAACTGGAAATAAAAACCTGGGTCTGCATGCTCGGCCTGTTGTGTCCAAGAAAAACACAGTCACCGATGTCGGTCGATACACTACCGCCGTCGGTCGTCTGGTGGCGATCTCTACCTGCCTGACTGCCTGTGACTGCCTGACTGCCGGTGTCGGTCGCTGATCGGCCGATGTCAGTCTATGTGCCGATGCCGGTCTCTATAATACCCTGCGGCCCATAACTGTGAACTATGCCCTTCCCTTCTCTGAACTTGCTGGTACGGCCTGGTGCCGATTTGTACAGATTTTGTACCGAACTTGATTTGACTATAAAAATATATAAATCTTAAATCAAAACTAAGGAATAAATACCTGGAAACCTCTGCATATGCTGAACCCCTGATATTCTTAATGAATGGCCTCTGAAGCTCCAGATCTGATCAATATGCACAATCTGAATTTCGTCACGAATCCACCTCTAAGGTGCTGGGTTTTCATCCAACTCTTCTCCAATCTACTGAAGGTTTGCGTCCTCAGAGATTTTAGCTGAATCACAGATTCAACCTTCCCAATACTCAGAATAATTTTTGCAACAAAGATATTAGATAATCCAGATGCTTTACTTTCCCCTTCTTTTAAAGCCTTCCAGGAAACTTCTAGAAGAAGTCAACTTTATTTCCATAATAATTAAATTAATTAATTAAACCATTTTAATAGAAAATTGGGGACATTACAGAGAGAGGATATTTATTAGTTTTGTGGTGATTTTGAGAGTGTAAGACATGATTGTTATATGTTATTATGACTATTTCATTGATGTGAAGGTCATCATATAAGGTCTTTATTGTCAAAATTATCAAATGCTTGAGCCTAGTAAGTGACTTAAGAAGGTATGTGCTTATGATGCCTAGTCTTGTGCATGAAGAGTCATGATGGATTGGTGAAATGAATGCACATAGGCATGAAAGGTTTTATGAGTTTGATTTATCATGTATATTAGGAATTATATCACTTATGTGAGTCTCAGGGTGAGCCTACAAGGGTAAGACCTATAAAACTAGTTTGCACCTTAACCATTTCTAGACCGTGTCTAGTTTAATGAGACATCATTATCTATTATCAAGGGTTATGAATATGTAACTCAATGTTTTATCATGAGATATGTTTCTTTAGTTTTAATATGAGGTGGAGAGTGCATGGAAAGAAGCATGAAGATCAACTTTTAGGCCTAATGTGGTTTATAGGTCAAGGTCTAAGAGAGCAAAGAGAGAGTATCAAATAATAGGGTATGAGGTTATATTTATAAATATATTATGGAAAATTTATTTTTTTCAAGAGGTATGATATATTTTTTCAAGAATTTTCATAAATTTTGAAGTCATGGTTTTCAAGAAAAGGCATGAAACCTAATTTTAAGGCCTCTCAAGTTTACAAATGAAGGGTTCTCAACCTGAGAAGAAATTTTAGGTGTTTATTAACATGTGTAACCTCTTAATATTAACCTTATATATTAATTATATAATGGTAATTCTCATTTATAATATCTCCAAGCATTATTTTTGGAAATAAGGGGCAGTCCTTTATGAACAATCGTTAAAACCAAAAATAGTGTTAATCCTCTCTAAAACCCTAAAAATGACCTAGTGTCGATAAAAATATCCTGTAATGGTCTAAAATTAATATAAAAACTATTTTATATTTATTAAAATCTCTTATGCACCTCTAAGTGTGATTGAGTTATCAAGTGTGTGAGTAAACCCTACAAGAAAGTGCACATTTCTCATAGATTTATTATAGCAGTCAGAGTTGACCAAGTCTAAGTATGAAAATAATTAGATGAATAATTTTGAGAATTAATTTTTATGTACATGGTGATTTATATATATTTTTTATCATTTAAATTTTCTAAATCATTCATCCAAGTTGACCAATCGCTAATAGGTCTAATGGTGGAAACAGTGAAAAAACCAGGCAAAAGTGAGAAGATGATTAGGGATATGTTATCATGTAATAAAGATGAATAAAATTGCATGGATACATTTTTAAATACTTTTAAGACATGTTAATGTTATATATAAGTTTTTAATATCATTTTATATAGTAAAACATTGCTCACAAGTTGACTTATGTAGCTCAATGAGGTCTATCTACAGTGAGGTCATGAGATTGGTCTACAAGACCAATATTTCCATTTGATAATTTTATATTC